>OZ026621.1:6848144-6975644 GCA_964020975.1 Hermodice carunculata | reverse complement strand
TGGTTTATTTGCAAAACCCGTGGTTTTGTACATCAAGCCCTGGGTTTTGGTCTCAAAATCATAGGGGTTTTTTTATCAAAACACAGTAATTTGTACACAAAGCCCAGAGTTTTGCTTTGCCATTTAATCTTTTTCATGAAAGTCATGCTTTTGTTTCAGAACCTTGAGTTTTATCATAATAGCCCTGGTTCCTGCATTGTTTTGTTCAATAATTAACAAAACCCAGGGTTTTGAGACATCAGAAATCGGACGGTTTTGAATAATTCGCAATTTGGTTTTGTATTTTACTGCAAAATTAATCATATAGATGCACCAACCAATCACAACACGGCTTGCGTGCTGAAATTCCTGTAAACAAATATCATGCCAAGATGGCGGATCTCAAAAAAAAAAAAAAAAGCCCCCTTTCCCGATTTAAACATCGTTTCTTTAATCACTGTGTACACTTCAGGAGCTCATATTTTATGTACTAAAAGAGAACATATGTAAGATGTATACTGTATATTTGTGTTTTTAAGAAATTCAATATATTAAGACTGTTTCTTAGTTTCTAGGACCATGCAACAGGGCTGGTGTTTGAGCTGTATAACTGCATTGATATGGCACTACTCTCACATAACCACCTCCATTGAACTATTCTTTATAAGAATGGGGATTTTGGCGAGCGGATATGTGCCTTTCCCATTCCAGCTAGGCACCTGGTGCCAAAGCTTGCAGGTTTGAGTCTAGCTCACTCGGAACATCAGAAGTATTTTCAGCATTTTGTTAATCCGGGTAGATCTAAGTCCCCGATTTTGGAAAAAAAATGCTGACCCAGTACATATACTGCATAACCTTGTTGATATGGCACTTTCATTGAAACATTTTTTTTTTACAATTGCAATTTGTCATAGCTGATATTTGCCTTTCCCTTTTCAGCTCCGGGACTGATACCAAAGGTTGGAGGTTCGAGTCTTGCTCGTTCCAGACATACAATAAGTCCTCTGATCGTAAAGCGCCATGTGGATTATTTTGAACCCTGAATGTTTACCCTGCAGTCCTTTAACTAATACATAACATATATTCTCGTCGTGTCAAATAGAGGTAGACTATGCGCAACTAGTTAAGCCTACCAAGTGCCAACAGATTGATTGGTTATAAAATCCAAGGTATTGAACTCCTTCAAAACCCAGAGTTTTGCAATAACATAGAACCTAGGGCTGTGTTATTTTTAAGGGTTACAAAACCCTTTTTTTTCTGGCATAACTGAGATTTTTGTGCACAAAACCGCGTACTGTGGATTTTGTTAATAAAAAAAATAAAAACCCGAGGGTTTTGTGATTAAAACTCAGAGTTTTGCTCCTAAACTATGTATTTCGTGCTTAAAACCCAGGAGTTTTGTTCATGAAACCAATGGTTTTGTCCTTAAAACCCAGAGTTATGTATCCCAACCCAGGGTTTTGCACAAAATCAAATCACAATTAATACACAAACTAAGTAAAACACATGGTTTTCTAACAGAACCCTGGGTTTTGCTAAGCAAACAAGGGGTTTTGTGAATGAAACTCAGGGTGTTGTGAATTTTTAAACAGTCCAACTACCATATGCGTACATGTGCTAATTTTCATTATACCTATGAACACAGGCATAAATCCCGCATGAATTCTCAAAAGACTTTGCTCTTGAATATCTGCAATTGAAGCAAGGTGGCCACCCATGCCCCGGCAATCTGATTCAGCTTGTGACCAATGTAGTCTCGTCTCTGATGAATAACGCAAGTAGTACCAACTGTTTCGAAAGGAAAACCAACGTGTACTGTACTCTGAAACGAAATCAGTTTACCTGTTGTCTATAAAAACACTCCAACACTGAAGCTTTTGTCATTATATTTATATATACACACACACACACACATATATATATATATATATATATATATATATATATATATATATATATATCCATGATTCTTATATTCATAATGATATGACAGGGCCTATACTTGTGTTTATATTTCATAGCACATGAAATTGAGAACACACAAGACATAATAACATCTGCCTAAAACCCTGGAAACCTACATTAAATCCATCCATCCATCCACACATACATACATACATACATACATACATACATACATACATACATACATACATACATACATACATACACGCATGTGTGCATACATACATACATACATACATACATACATACATACATGCATACATGCATGCATACATATATACATACATACATTGATGTGTGTATGTGTACATGCAACATATATACACACATGCATATATGCATATATACATACAAACATACATACCTACATACATACATGCATACACACATGCATACACACATGCATACTTGCATACATAAATACATACATACATTCATACATGCAAACATGCATGCATGCATGCATACATATATACACATGCATAAACGCATAGATACATACATACATACATGCATGTATGCATGCATACATACATACATACATACATGCCTACATACACACATGTATGTATGAATACATTTATGCATATACACACATGCATTAATGCATACATACATACGTACATACGTACACACATACATACATGCATATAAAAATACATAAATACATACATACATGCATGCATACATACATACATACATATATACACACATGCATACATGCATACCTACATACATACATACATACATATATACAGACAGACATACAGACGGACAGACAGACAGACATAAACATAATTGTGCCTAGACATATCACCCTAAGACCCAAACGGTTGGTATAAACAGTACAAATTCTAGACATTGCCACACGCAAGAGAGGCAAAAGCAGTTAATGGAAAATCTATTTTGCTCTGGTAAGCCCAGCACCAAATTGGGATGATCTCATGTATGAGAGAACAGCACAAGAAGTGCAAAATTATGTTTCCGTGGCATAGCAGTCCTTCTCTCTCTCTCTCTCTCTCTCTCTCTCTCTCTCTCTCTCTCTCTCTCTCTCTCTCTCTCTCTCGATCAATCGATCTGCTGGTCTTTCTCCACCTGTTCAGCAGGATATCGCATAGCACACCATTTGGTCAAGAGACAAGAGACAGCTTGCGGCAAGGTGGGATTGCACAGTTCTCCCAACGGTATCTACTGTCCTTTGTAAAGCACCAAGGCCCTTCCTCCCGATTGCCAGGATTTCTACAGAAATTAGATGCCTCCTTTAACGATTTGTCCGGGAAGGAATCACTACTTTGGAAGGTATGTTGGTGTGGATACTGCACATCCGATCTTTGACAATGTCTTCCATTTATTGTTGTGTTTACCTTGCCTGTATATTTGACTCCTGATTTCGTTTGCAAACATTCTTCAACAGCAAAGGTACATCAATTTCACTTGTGAAATGAGCAATTAGCCGAAACATTTGCATTTAATGAAATGACGATTGCATTCCGGTATACATACAAATTACATAGTAAACAATGAATCTTAAGTTGCAGCCTCCGTCAGTTTCATATATAATTGCTTAAACATTAGTGTGTCAAGACCTAAATAGCAAAGCATTTGTGTCTGTTTTGATCGTAGAAAAAAATCAAAAGTTGAGATATTCAAAATTCTTACTTTTCGATACCAATAATTGATACATATATAAATTGATTAAAACATGAATGCATTTTGTGTCTCTTAATGTCTGTTCAGCTGGAAATTACATTTTGCACACCCTCTCTTCGAAAAGAATTTCATTTGATTTAGCAAACTATAACCGCAGAGCCCAAAGATAACATCACAGATGAAGTGAAAACATTGTTTACAGCAAGAAAGAAAGAGAATGTGTATCAATGTATGGAGACTTTATATGTGTATTCCCTTGCAGTAGAGTTGCACACATGAGGTTAGATCTGCATAAATTTGATGTTGATGAGTATTACCACTTGGGTTCATTAGACGGAAAGTAAAGTATGGCATAATCGACATGTTCAGTTTATTTGTTATGTCGGGTTCAATCTAAGCAAAAATTAAAAAACTAAATAAAATTAATCAAATAAACAAAAACAAAAACAAAAAATTACAGCGTTTTGTTATTAATTTTACGTCGGTTTTGGAATATTTGTTTCATCAGCTTTGGAAAACCATGGGAATCCTTTTTCGTTTTAATATTACATTTAAACCGGTATATTTCTAGTCGTGCTTGTGCGTGATTTATATCTGTCTAATTGTAAATAGTGCTCCAGTTTACGTTTGCAGCTAGTTTTCTGCTAGATTTGGTGGCATATTTTTAATCTAGAATCGAGATGCATCTTGATTTGCCCATTTTAATTGCCTCAACTGGCTTTTGCTAAACAAAAGTGATCCAATAAAAATACTTTAGTTTTTCAAGTAATAATTTATGTTTGTGTTTCTTTAATTGAAGTTTCTAACGGGAAATTTTTTCTCTGGATTTTACATACTATAACCTTTTTGTTAAATAATTTTCTAAGCCAAAAGTGGGCATTCCCATGAATACAGGATAATACGCAATAAGGTTTCATGATCTAGAGGATGAAAAGCTTTTAATTTACCAAGGTAGCTTCATGCCTTTAGGGATGCCCCCTGAATTGGAAATTTGATAAACACAATTGTTAATCTCGTTTCAAACTTTTTGGCGATTTGCGACTGTCTATGAGAGCTTGAAAATGTTCCTGAATAGTGGCCATGTTGGCCAGGTTACAAAAGCTTTTGCTTGTACGATGTCCTTTACTTCACGTTTATTTTGTTATGCTCGCGCATTTAAATCACACTGTGTTTACACGGGATTCTTCTTCTTCTCGCATCAAGCTAATCATAGAGAAAGTTATTTGTGTTATAACCGGGTCCAGTTTATAACCCCATACATATCCTCCGTTTAACCGACACACAAGACACTAAGTTCGAATCACTTGCATCTAAACTGTCTTAACATTCATTTTTGATACAGCCAAAGCGAGGAACTCGTTGATACTATGGCCTCTGCAATTATGCATGCTGCACCAAATATCGAGACCAACGTTGCTACCGATTATCCTGAAGGCAAACTAGTCAAAACTGCATTAGATATGTTATTCTGTTTTTAATTATATTAAATTCGTACCAATATGACCTAAACGATTAACACTCATTCTTCCATGATTGGTTCTGAATTTATCAAATTGTTTTTTAGTAAATACTCAGTCACTTGTACCATTTCAAACTGTTGTCATCAACAGATACTTTTTTGTGAAGATTTTTTACATGTTCGGTAACTCTAGCAAGTCTATAGCAGTGATGAAATACTATTGTCTTAGTAAACGTATAAGCACACCTGGATAGCATGCATTACAAGCATATCCAATACTTACTCGGGGTTATCTTGACTTTCCAGGATATGTCTGTTATATCACCATTTCATTTAAAGTTATACAAATCAATGTCTCCCCTATTGGTATACATATATTCGTACTGCACTATTGCTTTCCTTGTAATGTGCCGGATTAATTGACTCTTAGTCTGTGTCTGAGGTCTATGTAAGGGCTACACTAAACTCAAGGATGGGTGACTTTTATTTAATTTCTCTATTCACAGGACCACCTTGCTTCATTTGTTTTCCCCACACTGCCGTCCGAAGGTTTTGCATTATAAATTTATGGGGTTTATTGCCCTTTTTTGATAAGTTAAGTTCTAAGATGGATGACTTTGACCAAAAATCCCCAAGTCTGAGAATACTGCAAAATACTGCACAGGTATGCAACCCTCTGTTAATAATTGACCACATGGTGGCAGCAATACTTCCTGCTCCCTTTAAGTGACTCTTTTCTGCCACTCATGGGACGGAGTCAAATACTGTGTTTTAAACAGTTTTCATACATGTGCAGACAATGAAATGCTATTGATGCAAGAAGGAACTAATTAAAGAACTGTAACTTTTTTATTTCATTTTTAAAGGGAATGTGTTAAAATGTGCTTATTACCAGGGTTGCAGAGAGGTATTTTGCATACGCCTAGACGTAATTGTTTATCAGTGGTGAAGCACCATGGGCTTTCATGTTTGTTTGGATTTCGACAGTAGTTTGAAGCTTTGGTGCGGTTGAAACTGTCATTGGGAAATTTGCTATCAGTATAAGTATGCTGATGGGGGTAGTTTTTGTCCCATCTTTGGCATGCTTTTCCACTTGCAGTATGATTCATATAGCTGCTGTAGGATAATCCTTGTGTAGTTAACAGACAGTCTGGAGCATATATTGAGGAGAGGAGTTTATACATGGAATTGTATTGACCAGTGACATGTTGTCTAACACTTTAATTCTCAATTTAAAAGTCGGAAGAGTAAATGATATTGAAGAGATGATTTATTTGCAAAATTTCGTTTACCTGTACCATTTGGTATAAAAATTCAATACTCATTTTAAAAGTCATGATACTAAATATATCATGACAATCTTGTCCATCTTTCTGCTTAAATAGCTGTCCCCTTAAGCTACATATATAGCACTGCAAAAGAAACACATTTAAATTTACTTTTGTGTTTACTCATTTGTAGGATACATAATTATAATGTTTCTTAAGCTTAACTAACTACTATGGTTTCCATATCGTAAATAATATTTGCATGAACCCAATAAAACAATGAGTGATTGATGACATTGATTGATAAATACCAACCCAGTCACATCCATGTTAAGTTTCAAACAGTGCTGTATGATCGAAACAGAATGCTTGAGTAATCTAATCTAGAACCAATATAACATGCAACATTTCTGTGTCCCTTCGGTTTTGAATACTCTGTAGACCATAGTAGGTTTATCAAACATAACATGTACCAGCCATAGAATATTTTGATACCTGCATATGTACAAAATGTACATGGGATGGTTCTTCTTCCCCTCCCCCCCCCTTTTTTTTTGTTCCTCTTTTTCTACCTTCCCTTAGTTTTTCCCCTCCCTCCTCATTTCACATGTTGAATATGTTTGCCCATAACTGTTTATGAGTTCCGTTTATCATTTTCTGTGCCTGATGGTTGTAATTACCATAACTGGTCACACTTCGCTATAATGATACACTGGAGTTCCACAGAATACAATACACCAATATAGTAAATATGGTGTTAGGAGCTACTGTAGCCCATTAAGTTTAATGTGTGCCTGACGTTTAAGATTTGTGGCCAAAGTCTTTTTAGCTCTAATGGATGCCATACATGAGAAAAATAATCTGTAGTCACATTGGAAAACTGATACACTTTTATCCACAGTGACCTGCACTTCGTGGAACATGACTTGTGTGTTTAAAATCTTGCTTTGTCACTTTGCGCGGCAGCATTTTGGTGTCGTCTCAGCGGTACAGAACTATACTTAGAAAATGACTTTTTTTTCTGAAAAGTGTGGTTAAGAATAATATATATATATATATAATATATATATATATATATATATATATATATATATATATATATATATATATATATATATATATATATACAGTCAGGCCGCGTTTATTTGGCACCATCTGTTTTTTGGTCATTTTGCCGGATTAGCAAGGCTGCCAGATTAACAATTCACAGTATTATTCACCAGGATATCCAGAGAATAAGAGACCAAATTTGCACCTAACAATGGGTAAATAAAAACATAATCACATACACGTGTTACCAATCATATGAAATTTTAAAAAACAAAACGTGCAAATCATAGGGGGGAAAAACTTTGTTCAGTGTATTCATATCCATATGTAAAATTAATGTTACGTTCAAAATTACTGGAGCGAGCGGGGATAAATATGTCAACCCTAATGTTTATCTCACACACGTATTTGGACATATTTTCCCTTTAATACCTTATTTGCCTAATTGTGCTTGATATCTGTTTAAGAAATATTACATTTTCGTTGCATTCTCTTGACTTAAGTACAAATAATGACTTTCATTCTTTTCTGACTTGCCCTATAATTTAGCAGTTAATATCCTAAGATTAGAAAGTTTGGCTACAATAATTTACAGTTTTTAGACTTGTCAGGTTTTGCTACTTAATTTTATCTTTTGGCATCATTCTGTTTTAATGTTCACCTTTCAGACATTTTAGGCTAGCTTGTTTTCTGTTAGGTCAAACCCCCAGGGGCTATAGGTAGCAAGCAGCTACTGACGACAGTTACAAGCTCGCCTAATTGTGCTTGATATCTGTTTAAGAAATATTACATTTTCGTTGTATTCTCTTGACTTAAGTACAAATAATGACTTTCATTCTTTTCTGACTTGCCCTATAATTTAGCAGTTAATATCCAAAGATTATTAGAAAGTTTGGCTACAATAATTTACAGTTTTTAGACTTGTCGGTTTTGCTACTTAACTTTATCTTTTGGCATCATTCTGTTTTAATGTTCACATTTCGGACATTTTAGGATTGCTTGTTTTCTGTTAGGTCAAACCCCCCAGGGGCTATAGGTAGCAAGCAGCTACTGACGACAGTTACAAGCTTGCCTAATTGTACTCAAAATCCTGTTTAGAAAAATTGTTTTGATAACATGTTTTTTGACATAAATGCTAATGACTTTCATTCTTTTCTGACATGCCTAAATGCACATTTACTCAAAATTGACAGTATTTTCTTAAATGTCACAAACCTGACACATTAAGTTGATACATTGACTCAGAGTTGGCAGTTAAATAGAGCTTAATTGTTTGGGGGGTAGGTGTCATCACAGAGTTTGTTTTACATTTCTGGTGCAGGATGTCCATTGTTACAGTCCTTGTTGGGATTTCCCTTGGTTTGTACAGGTGGTCTAGTTGCAACTGTTTATTTTACTATCACTGGGACTGAATATAAGGCCCCAGCTTGTTTCCACTTCAGTTATACACTGGCGGGTGGTTTAACTAGGATAAACTGTCCAGCCAGAAAGGGTACATATTGGTTCAGGGGTAAGTCAAATTGTTCTTATCTGAACCTGTACTATACAAATTTAGTAATTAGAGTTTGTTTGACAGGGGTTCTTCTTTCATAACGAAGCTCTGCATTTATAAGCAAAACTTCACGTATTTAGCTAATTCATCATTTGCCACGTTCTTATTTATTCTTTATTATGTGAGTTGTCTTTGCTGAATATTTAGCTTAGACAAGGAGCCGCTACTCAGAGAGACATGTACGGGTAAAAGGCTCCGAAACATGTTGAGTAGTTACCCGCTGAAGACCCTTTAATTTATTTGGGCTGATACAGCCTATGTCAAAATTTTACAGAGGAACGTGTGCAATATAGACAATAGTAATTCCATATGTATACAGGTTAGACAGGGACAGGTTAGCTTATGGAGAGTAAAGAGTTCGAACTGCGGAATAGGATATTGACTATTAGGAAGTGGTTCTGGGCAAAAAGACACAAATACAATAAAGAAATCCGAAATCTTTTTTGTTTTTGCGCTCACTTTTCATATTCTTTAACTCTTCTTCTCTGCTCCGAACTTTTGCTACGTCGTCACCACGACATCCCTCATTAAATTCTGGCCATTGCAATGATATTTAACCATTTAAGGCGGAAACAATCAAACATCGTATCAACATGGAACTCGTTTGGAGCACATCAGGTTATTGTTGATTTTGCGGTACGGCGCATTAAGGTATGTTATTGCAAGGTATAAGCTCCATTGAATATCAAGTGACGGATTAAAGAGGCAAATTACATTGAAAAAAGCCCTTTTGTTCTGCAATTAACATGCCGGTGACGAAATTCAAGGGTGCCGGATTATCTTGTAGTATATCAATGGGGGAAATCCGTTCACAGCTCATTGCTGCCGAATTTCAAGGGTGCCGAATTATCAAGTGACGGTTAAAGGCGGCCTGACTGTATATATATGGATATGATTCCCAGCTAAAATGATCTCTGTAAGTACAAAAGGTTCTGGCAAAATGGCATTGCAAGACATGCTTCCTTTGTCATATTCACATGCAGTTGTGACAGTTACTAGACCTGGGATTTAAAAAAGGGTAAACAATCCTTTACTGTCTGAAAGTCATCGGGCTATAACCTGTTCATCAATTTTGGTTTAGCACATCTTAGTGACATCCCAACAAATTTGGAATGGATATGGTCAGCTGCTTTGGAGAAGGCAGCTTGTATGAACATGTACATTAGTATCTGGATCAATATGTCGCATAAAAACTTGGTTAAACATCCAATAACACAGTATTATTATCAGAAGGGCTTACCATATAAACCAGTCTCAGCTACTTAAGCAACATCACGGCCAGTTTGAAAAGAATGAATTATATTATTTGCAACAAGAATACAAAATGTATATCAGTATCGATCAAACAAATGCACTTCAACCTGAAAAACAAAAGTAGGTATTTCCCACTTCAATATGGCTAGAAATAACAAAAAAACATACATTTAAACCAACTGAAGGCAAATTTAAAAAGCAAGTACACTCACCCAAACAAGTTTTTCTTATCGTAATAGCCAAACATTAGTGCATTGTGATTCAGTTAGCAGGCTGCATGTATGCTTGTTCTATGTGGAGTTTCCAAATCCATTATTAAAACAAAGTAGAGAAAAACTAAAATAAAAAGGAGGCTTGAGTTTATAATCTATCCGTTGCAGATATTTTGAGCATTAAAAACTTTCATGTTTTAAAATAAACTATTTATTTCCATTTCTGTCATGTACTTTTTCTAATGCCAACTGCAAACTGAAGTCAAACCACTTAAAATGAACTTTGCTGACTTATGATAAGCGTCATAGATTCACTTGCCTTGGAAGAATATCTTTCAATCAAACACCAGCATGCCTGTAGGTACATAGAGTAAACGTCTTGCTCAACATATTTCCTCGGCGTGCCTTGTGTGCAATGCACCCAAAGTGTGCTGAGGAAAGCTGTTGAGTCAGTCCAAATTGTAACACTCAAAGTGGTTAAAATATAAATGCCATCATCAAACAGGGCAATTGCTATTATCTATCCACTACCACTGATATTATGCGTCTTCAATAAGGCGAAAGATGACATCATTTTCACAAAACAAAGTGACCATGTATGTGGAGTGAGCAACGATATCCTACTAAATTGGTGCAGCCTTTCAGTAATATACAAACACACATCATGTTCATACCACGTCTATGAAAAAGCTCACAGACATAGACAGCTTTGTACTGTGTCATGCAGAGTATCTGATGCCAGCCCTCTTCTGTCATGCCCACACAGTCAGTGAAATCCTCTGCAGTCCAGCGGGATAACCTCTTCTTGTCCACTCGTAAAAGTCTGTGACTGGCCCATTTTGAGAATGACATCACTTCCCCCCCTGTCCACTGAAATAATCCTTCCACTGCTTGGTCATTCAAGCCTGCAATATAACTTGCACCTTAATCAGAATGATGATTTCTTTTCCTTTTCAGGCATACCTGTTTCGTTGTAAGAACATATTGTTTACAGTTAAAAGTTGAATTTAGCAATCAAATCCCTACCTGCATACATGTATGTATGTATGTATGTATGTATGTATGTATGTATGTATGTATGTATGTATGTATGTATGTATGTATGTATGTGCATGTATGTGCATGTATGTCTGCATGTCTTATGTATGTGTTTGTAAATAAATATATACATCTTTATATATATATATATATATATATATATATATATATATATATATATATATATATATACACACACACATATATATGACATGCTAATATTTAAAAAAAAATTCAGATATTAACTACTAAATATGGGAATTATCTGCACTCTTCATCAATCTACCGTTTTTACACTTTTCGACATTAGTCCTGGCATAGCAAGGGCATCTTGATTTAGATAGTCATAATCTCTGATTGGTTGTTATGACCATCAAGAACGTTCAGCAAGATTACTCCAGCAGTTAACATTTGGTATCATGTTGCGTTAACAAAGCAAAGTAATTTTAGCATTGCACACAGCAATAGGTTTACAGAGTAGTTCAGTACCTTTTCCCCTTATACACACATACACACATACACACACACACACACACACACACGCACATATATATATATATATATATATATATATATATACATATATATATATGTGTGTGTGTGTGTGTGTGTGTGTGTGTGTGTGTGTACGCATCTGTTCAATATATTACATTTACCCTATAGATCTACTATGAGACAAAAGGATAGTTGTGAAATTTAAGTTCAAAATGAAGCTACACATGGTATGGCCAGCAAATTGTCTGTTATTGAACTCATAGTAGATTCTCAAATATGTTCTGACTGGTGTATGTCTGCCGTGAATGTTCTCCAGAAAGGAAGCAAACTTTTATTGTCTATGGATCCTTGGATACAATATTAGCCCTACAATATGACATTGTGTGCTACAATTGTAAACATTTAATCCTAAAAATCTAAAACCACATGCAGTTTATTTAGTCATGAAATAAACCGATTTGGCAAAAGTTGCTGAGAGTTGCAAGGGTGAAATAGTCTGATCCAAACAGATAGCCATGACGTATAGAAAACTCCAAAAGAACAAAGGATGTGGACATTAGACCTACAATGTTAAAGCTAATCTAGAATTGTACTTAGAATAGATTTTCAGATACCCAAGATAAAAACAAGTAATGACTGGCATCCTAAAGTTGTTAACTTTGTAAGTATTTACACAACCTTAGACTAAAAAAGGCCTTCCATCAGGATTAACGTAATCATGTAACAAGGGTTCATCTTTCCTGGCCGCAGCAGCGTGGTGCATGTATGTTGAAACTAGGAACATAATCTTTTACGACCAACAGTCTGTTCACCCTATGAATGCTGCACCTGTGGTGCGTGCATATTATATTGTCGCATTAATTTGTACTACAATTTGCATTAAACAAAAGCAACAAGAAGGCGTATTCTCAGCATGTATATATTTCCGTCGTTCCAGAAATAAATTCATCATATTCTTTCGGGCCATTCAAGGGACAATTACTTTGTTGAAATGAAAGGGAATTGAAAATTAGTCTATCTACAAATAAAGGAAAGAAAGAATGTAAGACAGGAAAAAGAAAAAGAGAAACAAAGACAAAATGAAACAAATGAGAAGGAGAGAAAGAGAGAGAGAGAAAGGGAAAAAAGAAAGAAATAAAGAAAGAAAGAAAGAAAGAAAGAAAGAAAGAAAGAAAGAAAGAAAGAAAGAAAGAAAGAAAAAAGAAAGAAAGAAACCTTTATTTCGTCCATGCTAAATATTTACCACGATTTGACCCATTCAGATGAATGCAATGTGACTGAAATAAATGGCTTACTATTTAAATTAAAACTGTTTTAATGCTTTGATCTGCGTTTGCAAGGTCACATAGCACACACAACAGGCAAATTTGTTGCGCAGGAATAACACTACCAAACGTTTATCCATATTTGAAATTTTCTATAAGCTTGGAGCAAAACAAAAGCGAGTAAGTGTTATCCTAATTCTATAACGATTCAAAATCACAATGTCGAATTTCGGATATTATTTCCTAACAACGCTTCGCATATTCGCAGGCTACTTACTCACCAATATCCACACAATAATTAATATTAGCGTCAATCTGTATTTTATAAAAGTGCACGTAACAAAGCTTTATATCCTTGACCTTGTAGCTAGTAAGATTATCTCCCCATTATAGCACTACTGGGTGGACCAATTACTTAGAGATCTAGTATAAGCCTTTCATATGACCATCAACTTTGCAAGTTAATGTTAAAAATTGACATGAAACACAGAGAATATAACAGAAGGATAACGTATATTACTCTGCTGGTGGCACTGAACACAAAGCTCAAGTGCAGCCTGTAAAACTTTGTGAAACGTTCATACATTGTCATGTACGTCTGCCTGTTTCATATAAATATATCAATTTCTGTCTGTATTGTCTTGATAAGAATGCAGTATTGGTATGTAAGTCAAGTTTGCCCGAACTTTTGTCTTTTTCACTCAGGTGACTTGTTGGGCAGCTAAGTTTTCAAATAGGTCTTTTTACGCCCGTCTGTCTAAATCCGTCACACAGATGAACTTCAACCTTGGCGGGGATGCACCTCGCGTAAGTTTCTATCACGTGTGCTTATATTGTCACGGTGCTTCTTCTTCTTCTTCTTCTTCTTCTTCTTCTTCTTCTTCTTCTTCTTCTTCTTCTTCTTCTTCTTCTTCTTCTTCTTCTTCTTCTTCTTCTTCTTCTTCTTCTTCTTCTTCGTATAATTATTATTATTATTATTATTATTATTATTATTACTATTATTACTATTACTACTACTACTACTACTACTACTACTACTATTATTATTATCATTATTACTATTATTATTACTATTATTATTATTATTATTATTATTATTATTATTATTATTATTATTATTATTATTATTATTATTATTATTATTATTATTATATTGGGGGAGGTAGTGGAGGATAAGATATTAAAAAATCGTCTGCAAAACCACTAGGCTACTTGCTTTGAAATTTGAAATAACCTTTTTACAATAGGGCAAATAGTAAACCTGTACCTTTTGTGACTTTTTGTGACAACTGAAATATGGGGGACAGAGCTAGAATCAGGCAGAAAACTCATTGATTTAGTAGACCGAAAAATCATTATAACGATCAGAGTGGCTGTGCGTGAAGAATTGGTAGACAGAAACAAGCAGGTGTACAGGGTAGTCACTCAATTGTCTGATTTAAATGCAAATTTATGTATATTTAGCCCATTGCCTTGGATATCCATTTTTACAGCAAGTGAAGCTGCTATTTTTTTAATTTTTTAATGCTTTTAGATGCGTTGTTGCTATTTTCGACTTTCCCAATATTGTTCATTCCATCATGCTCAACCTTGCCGAACGAAGTGATGTGCAATGTGGCCTTAATGTGGATCCTGACTTTCAGTGAAATTTTTAAGCCTGGTACCTTTTGGACAGATCCACCTCGAACTTGTCAGGGATGTACCTTTGGAAGGTTTCAGTGAAGGGTTTTTTTAAAATTGTGATGCCCCACTGAGTTTTGTATATCTATGATTTTTTTTTTTTCACTTTTGGCAAAATCTTCAAAAATCTTCGTCTTTTGTGTAACCCCTTAAACTCTTTATTTTAAATTGTCTGTGGAGACTCTTGGGTATGTGGGCAAAGCTTAAATGGTGCATGGGTGACTTTTATCTCACTCCCATTGTTCCAAAGCCATTCACTTGATAACTGAAACTATTTGATCTAGAAATGTTTATCATGCTGATCCTCGAGGTAGGCGTTATGAAGCTGAATATATATATACATATATATATATATATATATATATATATATATATATATATATATATATATATATATATATGTATATATATATTCAGCTTCATTTCTAGAGGTCGCACCACCATTTTATAAAAAAAAACTTAAATCTAGGGGTTTTCAGTGCTGTTCTTATTTTTTTCAAAACAAGTATATTATCACTTTTGGACAAAATGATTCTTTATGATTTTGCCATAAATTGAATGCACGAGAAAATGGTAAAAATATATTAATTATTGGAACTTTACCATCTGGACCAATATGGGAGAAACTACCTAAGACTAACCATCCTGTAAGCGCAGTTAACTAACAAGTCAGTTTAACTAAAAAATCCTCAAGTATGGAAGAAAAGAGGAAATGCAGACGCCACCCAATCTGCAACATTGTACTACAATATGTGCCATTTCACCCACTCAGATTATTTTGATGTGTCTGCAATACATGGGGATACCAGAATAACACCGCGACAGCGGAGGTTCAATGTGCAGTGTAATGTAGCACAGTGAGGTTATCGCAATTTGGTGGGATACTTATTTTCTTGTATTGGAGAGGGATTAAGTGGACAAAATATACGTCAATGTATCCAGACTCAAACTGCATTGTCCATGAAATGTAAACGATATGAACACCATTTATTTTGCCACCAGTCTTGTCAAATTACTTGTGGGTTATTGACAGAATCTGTCAAGGTCAGGAATCACTAGTTTCCTTAATTACGGTATCTAATGCATGGTCTTTATTCATTTATCTTTTTATGTTCTTGTTATATTATGTTCAAATATATTTTTGTGCAAATTAATATATTTTAGAAAGAAATAATAAAAGCAAATATGTAAAACACTTAAGATAACTCCAGTATTCATAATATTAATCCTGGCAACATGTGTTGTGCACTGCATCACTTGTTCTTGTATATCCCTGTCTATGAAAGCTTTAACATGTACCTGTGTTACTGTTCTGCACAGCTGGTTCTCCGTGTAATATTCCATACATCTATGTCAAATACAAGGTTTAATCCAACTCACTGTCTATTGCCTCTACTGAATATTCCAAACGTAATAAAATAATTCAGATTGCGTTACAACTATTTCTACTACTATGACTCACCTACAAACGTTAGGGTTCCAGTTATATTGTAAATAAAGTCATATTCTTGCTTGCTCTGAAGGCTAACTAAATGTCCTTTTCTCTTTTGACAGTTGTCCTCAGCAGCATTCCATGTGGTGCCTGACGATCCTGGTTCTATCACAATATATTTGCTCCCTTGCAATGAAAAGGACTTCTCCCTCTCTGAAAGAAAAATAGATATATGTATGTATGTATGTATGTATGTATGTATGTATGTATGTATGTATGTATGTATGTATGTATGTATGTATGGACACCAATGAACTTCAATGGAATAATTTGGACAGTTTTTTTTTAGGCCAGCAGCTTATTATATATAGTATGATGCAAAATTCCACAAATGGTGCATTATTATCCCTTGAAAAAAACCTAGCCACAATACACAGAAAAGCTCCATCATATGTACATATTCAACGGAACTCACCTAACACATTAAATATAACAACAACTTTGGCAAGAAGGATAATTCTTTTTTTTTTCTTCTATTTTAAGAAATTCCGCCATCAATAAAACCAACAATAATCAACATGTCATTTGGGTTTCCTTCGCCTACCATGGAAGAAAATGAAATTCTGCTTAACGCTTTTCAAATTTACATACTTTCGACCAAAAGATTCTAATTTTCATTACACTTTTCTGAACTGTCTATTTGCGAAGTCTCTGTTCCTGTCAACAGCATCATCTAACCAGTAAGCTTACCCTTACTGCCGTACATATTGCATTCATATTGTGTTCATGTTGTAATGTAACATAACTTGAGCTTGAGTTAATCCACCTTTGTTTGTACATGTCGTACTGCAAGTTGTGTTTTAGCATGCACCTATTATTATCTACTGACCTGCTTTGTCAAAATTGTCGTGTTGGATTAACACAGAGAGGAGTTTATTAAAGCTTTAAGCTTGTTCTTCAAACCCTTTTGTGTTGAAATAAAATATGTTTAAACCCAAAAAGACAAACAGATGAATCTTAATAACTCTATTTTCAATCAGGGAAAAACATTACCTAATGAACAAATCCTTGCTGGAGTTTTCGTTTAAAGAGCCCAGTCACATTCAGAACGTTAACTTACGTGTTTCATTATTTCCATAACAAAGTACCTTGAATGCATGATCATCCGTCCTCTTTGCAAACTCACTGTAATTCGTCATATTTTGCCAGACAGCATCCATGCTCAACTGGTTCCACATATCGACAGCACGTGGACTGTTTAGGGGGCTAGCTAGACCAGTTTCAAGGCATCCTGCAGTTTTCCACCAGCGATCCAGACAACTAAGGTGGAATGGTCCAGGCATTTGTTCACTTTTGCGTTGCTCACGCTCAGCATACTCTTCTACAAAACAAACTACATTTCTTAACAATTCATCATGGAAGTTTAACATTTCCCATGTAATAATTATGCATAAGAAGCATTTGTGTGCTGGTCTAAGGTGATCTTCAGGCTCTCTGCACTTGCAGACAATTATATCCCTGTATTCAACACTGGCCTACCTCACAATAAAATGCACGAGTCGAGAAAGCAATCTCTGGTTTACTGCTGGGGGCCTTGATAGTTATTCTCATTTTTTTTAATATTGAACTGTACTCTTTTGGGGGGGGGGGGGGGGGGGGAGGTCATAAAAAAGAGTACTGTGTGCACGCTTGCAAAAATGACTAAAATGTTGAAGGACCCTTGGGAAGTGTAGATAAGTACTCGGGTTATTTATTGGAATCAACAAAAATGATAGCGTTGTTATCAAACTTCAATGCAGATTTTTTAGTTAAATGCAATGATTTTAAACCATGCCGGCTCTTCTAAAATAATTTAAAAAACCAAATAGGTATGTAACTATTTGGATAATGGTAGCAGTTTAGTTTGTCAGAAATAATTCCGATAGCTAAGGATTCATTTGTTATAAGGGTAAGTGGTGTCGACATTGAAGAGATAATACCTTTAAAAATTCTCATTGACGGATTGTCGTTGCTTATAGTTTTTTATTTAAATTTTTTCAAGATTCAGGAAATTTCACAGAAATTTGCTAGGTCAAGGGTAAACACATGTTCAGATTAACTTTTGATGCAGGAAAAATGGAACCTTGACATACTTACATGACTTGCCAGTTCTGGGAGGTTACGTGGCAGATATATATTTTTTTTAGGGTATTCAGCTATTCCTTGTTTTTGGTAATTTTCTTGTATTCAATCACGCAAAATTGAGTAAAATTGCTTGTGTATTCATATTCCAAATTGTTTCAACAAATTAATACTTTGAATGTTCATATCAAGGACAGTGCAATTTTGTGTATGTCATTTTTTTTAGTAGGGCGCAAGATTGCCATTGCACATGTAAGGGGACTGAGACGTCTTTAAAATAACATTGTTTAAATCTTCTAGATGAGGTCACTGTAATTGTGTCTATTGACTCCAACAAAATATTCCCAAATGTTACCTTTTACTGAATTGGTTGTCCTGCATAAAGATAAAGTTGAAAGTATAAAACGTAAGTACATGCACATGACAAATATTAGCTATGAAGGGACAAGCAAATTGCCAGCATTGAACCTTGAAAAGAATTGCAACAAAACCATACGGTGGAAACACATAGGAAACGAAAGGAGAAAGACAGTCATCATGAGAGTATATGTGTGTAACAAGGGAACAGGCAAAGTGATATGGAGGAGTCAGTCCCAGGAATAGTACAACCTCGGTAGAGTACAGGAGTGGGGAAAACCCCCAGGGAGGAATGGTGCATATCAGTATATAATTATAAGAACTGTTATGACTTGTAGTCATAAAGAGTCTTCCGTTCGAACAAAACAATTTCAGTATTTGCTATATGGAACATGATTGTCCAAGGGGAGTGTAGAATAAGAAAAAAAAGGTCTGTTAATTTGTCACATTCGTACATTGGGTCATTATCTTCTTAATCCCACTTGAAAGCTCTGCCAAGGTCAAATACTAAAAATTCAATCATATGTCCTTCTGACTTACTTTGTATGGGTAAACTCTGTTTTGCCCCTGAACATCTAACTGCACATGAGGTCATTTTATTTTATTTTTTTTTTTTTTTTGATGTTGGTTGTATCTGTGATCCATGATATCATTCTTCACTCTACAAGTAAGGGGCAGTATTTCAGGACATCGGAAATTTTACCCAGGTGTGTTTGAATATTTTTCAAACCAATTTACTGAAATAGGCCTTTAATTTTAAACAAAACTTTTTGTATTCTGTCATGTTATAACTAGATATAGCGTTTTCGACCCTATGGACCTTTACACGTACGTTTTGATCTCTTTTGGGTAAATACGAACTATAAATTTATGTGATTCAGCTATACATACCAAGGAACATTGCCTTTGGTCGGAATTGACTTGGATTTGTTTCATTAGGACTACAGTGTGGATATGGTAATGACACTGTCTAATTTCATGCAGGCACCACCTTGTGACACTGGTCAAAGTCCAAGAAAGTTATTATATTACCAGCACCTTGTGGTTGGTACAGGCGAGGACATCCTGCAATGTGAGTATGATCGGAATTAGGAATTAGAGATGGAGATTGATTTTTTTTCCGGGGTTGGGGTTGGAAGGCAGTTTTTTTATTTATCTATTTACTTATATACTTACTTACCTACTTACTTACTTAATTACCTACACACTTGTTTGTTTGTTTGTTTGTTTGTTTGTTTGTCCGTTCGTTCGTTGGTTTGTTTGTTCGTTTGTTTGTCTGTCCATCTGTTTGTTGTATTTTGCAAAATTGGTACAGTTCTCTTTTTCTGTTTAGTGACTTCTGATATTCGCCAGAATAACCATGTTTTACTGTGAATGTCGTTATCAATGGTCTTATGGCCTGTGTAGTGGACAATATACACTGTTTTGTGGCCAACTTCTGCCAGAAACTGTCAGTGGTGGCTTCAACTTGATCATTGCAATCCTGTATCACGGTCTCCAATTCACCAAAATGTTTCTACATAATGATAAATGGTCATCAGCATTATCCGGTTTGCTTTTGATTTCACCCACCTCGCCTCTGACCACTGCACGAACTGCTTCAAGCAGTCGACATATAAAGCTTTCAGGATTGTCCTAATGTCATGTCTCTCATTCTATTGGATTCGGGTTTCATTGTGTTGATTTTTGGGTTTCATTGGATTTACATTAAAGTGACATCTGGGTGCAAAAAATCAACCATTATAAAGTAAGTGATCATATAGTAGTTTCACTCATTTTAATTGACGAATACAACAAAGAATGGGTAATGCCTGTCTGTTTGCATGTTAATTAATTTCAAAATGCATATGATTCATTGTGTATGAAAGTAAATTGCACACGCTACTCCTATATGATATTAATGGAAATTGTTCCAGCGTTGTGGACTTGTGCAGAAATGCATGTTTGATTGAAATTTTCCACTGGTCTCTCTAATAAAATTGTGCTTTGTACTGATGCAAGATGTGCCCTCATCGTCCACCTCTCTCACATTTATATGAATGGCCCCCTATAGTACCAAAAAAAATATTGCTGGCCTTTCCATTTATTGATAAAGAGATTGACCGTGTGGGGATCACGTGGATTTACTACCTGAAAGTCAACAAAGAGTACAAGGATGCCGGGACCTTTTTTATATTAATTATTACAGGTAGCAAAAAGCGGCCTGCGACAGTTGCATGTTTGCCCAATTGTACTTAAAATCCTGTTAAAAAAAAAGTTTTGATAGCAGGTTTTTGGTATAAATGCTAATGACTTCCATTCTTTTCTGATAAGCCTAAATGCACATTTACTCAGTATCAAAAAATTACTGAAAATTGACAGTATTTTCTCAAGTTTCACAAACCTGACACATTAAGTTGACACATTGACTCAGGGTTGGCAGTTAAATAGAGCTTAATTGTATGAGGAGCAGGTGTCATCATGGAGTTTGTTTTACATCTCTGGTGCAGGATGTACACATTGCTACAGTCCTTGTTCAGATTTCCCTTAATTTATACAGGTGGTCTAGCTGCAACTATTTATTTTACAATCACTGGGACTGAATATAATGCCCCAGCTTGTTTCCACTTCAGTTAAACATTGGCGGATGGTTTAACTAGGATGAACTGTCCAGCTAGAAAGGGTACATATTGGTTAAGGGGTAAGTCAAATTGTTCTTATCTGAACCTGTACTATGAAAATTTGGTAATTATAGTTTGTTTGACAGGTACTCTTCTTTGATATGAAGCTCTGCGTTAATAAGCAAAACTTCACATATTTAACTAATTCATCAATTGCCACGTTCATATTTATTCATTATTATGTGGGTTGTCTTTGCTGAATATTTAACTTAGACAAGGAGCTGCTACTCAGAGAGACATGTACGGGTAAAAGGCTCTGAAACATGTTGAGTAGTTACCCGCTGAAGACCCTTTAATTTATTTGGGCTAATACAGCCTATGTCAAACTTTTACGTGTGCAATGTGGAAAATAGAACTTCTATGTACATAAGTTAGACAGGGACAGGTTAGCTTATTGAGAGTAAAGAGTGCGCAATAGGGTAATGACTACTAGGAAGTGGTTTTGGACAAAAAGACACAAATACAATTGGATAAAGTATAGTTCAATCGTAAGATACAAATCTTCAAAATTCTTATTTTAAGAAGCAAGCAGCAGGCCAAAACAAAAATTTGTATTCGAAATTAAATGTTTTTTTTTAAAAAGGTGAATATTTGTTGGTGTTTTTGAATTCCAATAAATACAAATGCATATTTTAGTCTTACTATAAAATATGTGTATGAAAAAGACATCAAAAGCACAACAAAACTGAAATGATTAATTTGAACCGTAAATTTTGTTCAACGGACTTCTAGCTCCAATATTCATACTCCTGGGAAGTACAAGGACCATATTGTCCTAGCGCTGAGAAATGGTTTACACGTTGTATTTCAACCCGTCACTATCATCTTTTCGAAAAGACATGCTTTTTTATTTTGTTTACGTGTGAACCAAGGAAGCATGTAATTTGTTTTAAACGAACTTGATGGGTATACTATGACGCTGGATATCTTTCACACAAATGTCTACATATTGGTTCAGACTCGTTAAACCCAATCGTGACCAATTATTGTGTGATTGCTGTTTGACCAATATCAATTGCCTCGATTCTTGTCAACTTACGTTGTTACAAGCATTGAAAAACTTCTTTCAAATATCAGGTTTTAATATTATGTAGCATATTCTTGGTTAGAATTAATATCATGATTTACCTAAGCTTTTTTACAAAATGCGCAGTTTTTTGGCATGTCAGTGGAATGATAATGGCTTTAATCACAGTGAGCTCGACAAAACGTAAGAACCATCTCAGTTCAAAAACAAAATTTATCCGAAAGCATATGTATAGCTTACGAAACACTTTGAAATTGGGCATAATCATATTCGATTTCGTATCATAATCCAAATAATAAAACCAGCAGACACCGACGACTTATTGAATAAATTCAAAAATTAAAAAAGGTAAGACATCTGGAAAAATCATAAGACGAATTCGATATTAAGCTTAGATCTGATGTAATGTACAGTACAGAGTACAATCATTTTAATGAATAGAGTATTTTTCCCTTCCTTTTGCTTCCTGTCCTGTCATTTCCTCTTTGAGTATCATCTATTTCCAGCACAGCTTGCAATGAAATATTTTGAAAAAAGGCCGCACCAGTCTCCTCATTATACATATATGTTGGTTTTAACATTCCAAAGGCAACAGGAAGCATCCCCTTCTCATCTTTAAGGAGAAATGTGATTCACAGGAAATATGACTGGTCAGCATATTGCGCTACTATAAACACGTTAAAAGGGTACGGGCACCTATTAACGTTTAGATGATATTTCAGTACAATTGTACCTTTCATACCTGTTCCGCTGTGGTCACTGCTAGGACCAGTGCCGACCGTCTTTGTTTTCCCGATGTCCCTGCAATCATACACAAAGGCATCATGGCAAATAGACAGGTTCAGGATATGGCTTATGTTACTGGGTACCACCACAGGACTGTGCCCTCATGCATTGCTTAAAAATTGCTCGGATCAGCAAGAGAAAAGCATATTAATCATTTACAGCTAGCTGCATGTAATCTTTGCCTGAATTTTTATGAGGCCAAATGGGGATACCTACCTTTGTTCCTAAAAAGAAAGAAAATGGAAGCATATGTACTATTTTGCTAGGTTTTATCCAAAGATAGTAAAAATATGTAGCTATTTTTCGCTCCTCTTTTCTATGTAAGGGTCCCACATCTCTGTTTGTATAGAATTTCTTATATTTATAGCCGTACACTAGCGTGGTTTAGTCAAAATTGTACTGCAACCTTTTTTTTTTTTTATAATTGTGAATTGAAAAAGGATATTTGCTTTAATATTGGAATGTCGATTTATTAGCAAGATTAAATGTCTTTAGGCATTTGCAGGGTCATACCGCCTGAATTACACTATGCATTTAAGGTTATGTAAATCTTTGCAATGTCATAAAGCAATGAATATAATATCCAACAGTAACAGTTTGAAATGCCTGCCTGACACTTTTTGCATTTCAGTTTAGATTCGTAATGGCAGCATACAGTCAACCCTCACAGCCATCATTTACAGCTAGCACCTTTTGATCACTTTTCCTCATGCCAATTTGACTCATATGCATAAAAGACACTATGCTCATTTGTGATGTGACCCAGTGCTTGGCCATTGACGTATAGATATTGCATATATTCTAAACAAAACATTATAACATTTGCAAATCGTCTTTCTCCATTACATAATATAATTGTGGAAGACTGAATTCAGTGTGAAATAACATACATATTTGTACTCTGTAGATAGTCATAATTATGGACAATGTTCATTTTGCATTTGCGAAAGGTAACATGGTATTAAGCAGACTGTACCCGTATGCTGTCTGTATCAGTGCATGTTGAGTTCAGGCTAATTCGCCATCATCATATTACGCTATGTCATATTTAGTGGCTGACAGTGGCTTACAGTGGATGAGGAACAATAAAGTGGACTCCTTACATTTGTATTGACCTTGGCACCTTTTAATCTGTCTGTTCAGGCCAATATTACGGACATATCAAATCAAAATGTGCACGTGTTCACTCATAACGGGTCGGATATCTTCGTGTTTCCCCAACACCTTGAGAATGGCTTAACATGAAAAATTGAAACTTCTTCATTACAATATAAAATATTTATATCTCACATAACCCATTGAAAGTCTGCGTCCAAATCATGTGTTAATCCACATATATCGATGTCAGTGCTCGAGTGATATGATCCATTAGGACCTATCATTGGTATGGTAGCTGCAAAGTAAATAATATTTTGTCCAAAACCACATCTATTTTTTCCAATTAATTATTTCAAATAAATCTCCTTTACTGTGATATATGTATTACGGGGATGGTGTTGCCGTTTAACATTATTTTATATGCATAAGACGACACTGACATGTTACAGATGTACTGCATGATGGCATGATACCCATATATGTAAGTAACTGAAAAAGTGAAAATACTCTGTAATGTGAATGGTCTTATAAATTCACATCAAACTAATCTATCAGCAGTTTTCCATTTTCATCCATCTGGATTCCTCAAAGAGGGTTCTTGTGGATTTACATTGTTATATTGACATGGTAATGCTTCAGTGTGATATGGTTAAATACCAGCAATTGAAACGTGCAAACCAAAATGTCCAAAATAACCATCTTTGGAACCTTTAAAAGCCACATATCTGCAGAGATTGAACTGCTTGTATGACAATGTAAACTAAATATTTCAGCATATAGTAACCAGCAGACAGAATCAAAGAACATATATTGCTTTCACCTCCGGAATAAAGCTAGCAGATATACCGACAGAGACTGCAGCGGAGAGGAACATTTTTGCAACAATGGTTATCTGTGTTAATGCATATGTATTGCTAACAGCATCACGTGTAGAGAAAGGCAAGGCTTCCAAATTTCCCATATTTACATCCTCGGTTGATATTTTCATCACTCGGCGTGTGTCCATAGTAGTAGTAGTAGCAGTAGTAGTAGTAGTAGTAGTAGTAGCAGTAGTAGTAGTAGTAGTAGTAGTAGTAGTAGTAGTAGTAGTAGTAGTAGCAGCAGTAGTAGTAGTAGTACTACTAGTAGTAGTAGTAATAATAATAATAATAATGATAATAATGATAATAATAAAATAATAACAACTGTAATGATGATAATGAAAATAATAATAATAATAATAATAATAATAATAATAATAATAATAATAATAATAATAATAATAATAATAATAATAATAATAATAATAATAATAATAACAATAATAATAATAATAATAATAATAATAATCACACGTAATCACCCAGCAAATCAGTTTTAGGCACAAGAATAAGATACTCTCTTTTTCTGAAATGGACCTCAATCTCACCTTTCAATACCGGAAAAAAAACCTTAGGTATGTATTTATAAATGTTTAAAGGTAGCTATACACCAAGCATATCTCATTACCCAGAAATATTAAATATTAATGTAGACCTACAATGTTGACACATACTTATATGTACACGGCAAAACCTGCCATCAAATTGTCAAATTCTTAACTCTGCGATCACTTGTAAGATCCCTACCAAATTAGAACATGTGAATAAATTAAGCTTCAAAACTAAAATGACACACATTGTGAAGAAACTATGTCTATTACATTGGTCCGTAATTTGAAAACAAGATCGACACGCCAAACATCACAAGAAATCGAAAGTCTATCAATGCTACCTGTTGAAAAAGTCCTTAGGGTACCAAGAAGCGTTCCTAGGCAAATTACAACAATCGGCAAAGTCACTTGTAAGAACAATGTTATGTCTTATACTGAAAACAAAATGCAGGAAAAAACCAAAAACATGGAAGTCTGATGTTTTGAATTCAACCAGTAGCGACCTATTCAAGTACACCACCAGTAGATTTTTGATAGAATCTGGTTAATGGTTCCGGAGATGACGTCAGAAACGTGAATAATATTGCCATCTTCATTGATCTCCATTGTAGTCAGTAGGATTACATACATCATACATCCACCGCCAAAAGGTCGAAATATTAAAAATCAGAAAAATCAGAAAATGTCACCAAAACGACCTAGTGGAAAGTTTTTTTATCCGTTCACAACTTACATTTTCTCAAAATATCAGCATAACCAAATGACATTTTTGTAGAAGTCAACAATACCAAGGGAACAAAAAAAACCACCAATATAGAACAAAACATTGCAGCACCATTGATTCAAGATGTTAAGTAATTTAGGTCTAGTGGCACCTAGAGGTGGTCCTGTGCAGCATCAAAGCAATTCCTCATGCAGGTTTGGAGATTCATTTCTTTGCAAACAAAATGAGTACAAGGTTATTTGATGATGATGATGATGATGATGATGATGATGATGATGATGATGATGATGATGATGATGATGATGATGATGATGATGTGTGTGTGTGTGTGTGTGTGTGTGTGTGTGTGTGTGTATATACACAATTCGCTGGAGCCTGACTATTTGCTTGGGAAGGACTTAGCCAAGATAGGTCCCCACTTGGTTTGAAGCCTGGCCAAACAATTGTTCTGAATAAGTTGGAAATGTGAATGTAAACAGACGACGGATGATTGACTATAAACTCAATTGATTAGCAAGCGAACTGGGCTTAATGAAATGTTGAAAAATTCATGTAGTAATGGAGCCTGCCCATTTAATCAAAATTGGTAGAGACTTACTTAAGGTACATCTCCTTTACAGTTTAAATGGATCTGACAAACGCTTCTGGAGACACAAGTTGAAGCGAAAACAATAAAAACAAAACGCCTTAGGGTTCAAAAAAGTGTCCTCATGCATTTTCGCAGTAAAAAGGGTGATCTGGTTTGGTTCAATTTCTTGACCCTAATCTTTTCATTCCCACGATGCATATATGTAACACCTACCAACCCATGCCATGAGGTCAGGTGTAAAATGGCCCAGCAAAACCTATTACATTACGATGATCCTAAAAGTCCTGAAATTTCCATCCTGCATACGACAAAGAATTTTGCATTCATCATATAATCTACCTGAAGTACATGTATTATCATCCAGCAATTGTGCCCTGGTGTGATAAGATGAAAGTTTAGAGCTTATTTTACAATATGTAGAGTGGTTAAATTTATACCCGCTTTAATCCAAAAGGTGGGGATCATGGAAAGTGACCACAAGATTTAGGCAGTCAACCATAAACAAGATGGACAGCACCATCATTTAAGTGAATTTAAAACTAACCCAGATCTCCCTATAGGCCTAGCGGTTGTGGAGAAGAGTTTTCTAAGATATCGCCAAATCATATTCATTCCAAAACAAAATCGTGAAACTGAAAATAAATGAAGCGTGGCCATTTGAAGAAACTTGCTAGAGACCTACACATGGAATATCCCTACCAAGTTTGATGGGAATCTGATGAATAGTTTTGAAGTCGAAATGTGAGTTGTGGGCAGAAAATGGGAAGGGGGTAAACTAACCATCCTGAGCGCAGCTGATTCACAAGTCAGCCAAGCTTATCCTATACTAGCTACACGAAGGTCGTTAGTCCAACAAAACAATTAATTATTTCAGTCTTTACTTCCTGAGTATTTTTTTGTTTTTGTTTTATGCACGTATCTTCCAAATCCATGTAGACTGCAATTGGGGAAAATCATGCAGATTTTTATTGGGTAAATGTGTGTTTTTATTATTAATAAACGTGTCTTCCATGGCTACTTTGCATATCATGTCCGCAGGGTCACTTTGCATCTATCTCATTTATATATATACACATTAACTTTTCCAATCATCCGTCATATCTGCTGTGTCTGATGCACAATAATAGAGATGGATGAGGTGATGGCGAAATACGATCTCAAGATGTCAGTAACACTGACCATGAACATTAAACAACCAGTGTTTTATCTAATATTTGTTTTAAAGGGAGGGTTTGCGTGCTGAGCTCATTCATAAAATTATCACAGGCTTAATGATCAGCCTAACACATTCATTCACATCAAAGATATGATAACATGTGTAGTCAGTAAGCATATTCCATTCACAGACCATGTGCACTTACCCAATATCTCAGTATGGCAGTTACACCAAAGTAAACATACATACATACATACACACATACATACATACATACATACACACACATACATACATACATACATATATACATACATACATACATACATACATACATACATACATACATACATACATACATGTAAGGCTTGTTTGAAAAATTGTGTCAGCAATTTGAATACCTGAAATTCTGTTTTTGAGCGAAGGTTGAAGTAATAATACCACAACATGTGGCAAAAGTGATACAGTTGGTTTTATTTGTGTTAACACCATGTTTCCTGTTTTAAATCTTCTCCGTTGGCCAAATTATAGAAAGCGTACCACCAGGCTGAAAAATACATAATGGAGACCCATATTTCTATTCTTGTAAAACACGTGTCCACACTTCCATCGAATAAATTCTTCAGCTAGTTTTGACATCATACATTTTCAGTGTGAATTATTTAAGTGAAAATAAAGAAGCTGCATTGTTAAGTGTATTTCAGTGCAAAATGGGAATATAATATTGTTTAAACTTACATTTATTTCTCCGTCCCATAGCACGTTTTGCTTTTTGACATAATTTCCAAGCAGCATATAAATTTGCAATAGCAGTATGCTCACCTCTTTCTTCTCAGTTAAGAACATTTTCCTAAAGGAATTGTCATGAAAAGTGTGGCCTTAACACTGTGGTCAAATAGGGCAAGGCTTTCTCCTTAACACTTCATGCAAAACGCTACGCATTCGTATGCTTGACACCTGCCTTATGTCAGGTAAAAAATATACATATAATGCCGTTTTATATATTTATTTGCAGAGCAGAATTACATACATTGTAGTATGATAACAAATATGGTTGAATGTAAGAGCTTGGTGTACTTAAGTTAATTTCCAATACAACGTAATATTTGTTTCATCATTGTGTGATAAAATTTTGGGACGTATTTTACTCCCAAAATACCAACATGTTTGCACATGATCATAAACAACTTTTCTGTGAGCACAAATTCTGAAATGATAATTGGATGCTGTGCTGGTATTTGATTCTTTTAATAGCATGGCTTAACTAACACTACGGACGTTTTCAATATTTCGTTATTTGATCAGTACAAAAGATTCGATAAAATATTGAGACCTTTTAGCAACATTTTTATATCTTTGAGGTGTACAGCTGTCTGTTCGAACGTACAAGTTACATGCTTGTGAAAATTTATCTGTAGGGAGATCGTCCACATCAACTGATGTACCTTAAATCGATTGGCTATGAAATTTTAAAGATATTTTGACGTAATGCACTAATTAGGACCATGTCACGATTTATTTACACTAGATGGTGTGATATTCTCATCCTACATAACATTACAGCTCTACAGATTACTGCAGACAATATTGCATATGTTTATGGTCTTATTTTAAATCCCCGGAAACAATACAAAGGCTTACAAACTGCTTATATTTACTCTCAGTCCTGTGGGCATAATGGAGCTCTTGCAACTTGTATATATCTCAACTCAATTGTATGACTGTTCTGCCACTCCCATTACTTCAATTATTTCACACTTTTATTGTGTTTGACTTTGTAAAAACATGACTATTAAGTGAATGGTGGGACACTACTGTCAGACATATAAATGCTACAATTTCTATAGCATACTTTTCTAATGAACCAGATAATTTAATGTAATGTATCAGCATGGTAATTATGATAAATATTCTTGTATATTGAGTAAATGTAAGCACCAAAAACCTCTTTGGCTTACACACAGCACAGGTTCTCCACCTTGTATAACAGCAAAGCAGCATACTTTATCAAAAGGGGAAGCATAGGCGAAAAGAAGAGCTATTTTACAAATCTGCCTTCATGGCCGTGTGGTTACACCATGTAACTGATATAATCATGGATTTTACGGAAAGGCAAATGTCAATGGTAGTTTTTAAGATAATTTTTTAGCTTACATATGACTAGTGAAAAAAAAATAATCATAATTGTTATGCCCACCTGTAGGTATTTCCCAATTTTGCTTTTTTTTTTTTTTTTCTTATTTTAGGGGTCTTTTTTCAATAATGACTACAAGAGTCCCTAATCGACTCATGTCTATTTGATCAGAACAGCATAATAAAAAGTGTGTCAGACGAACACAGAAATCTAGGATATATGCGAGGACCATCAGACATATAGTGTTGCTATAATTTGGGCATTTAACATATTTGTTCATTCCAGTTCTAGATTAACACTTTTAACAGGGTATAAAGGAATAATAGTCAACTTTTGTCCTACACAATGGACAAATGTGTTGAAAGTGTACATAGCAGGCTTATTAATATGTGCAACTCATTCAACATGTGGCCTAATATGGCCTCTTGTCTGAGCAAGGGTGTCTTTTTAGCTACAGATAAGCGTGACATACCAATATGACATAGCTTATTTACCGACAATTACCTAATCAGGTTTCAATTGCAGGTGTTAATCAAATTTCGTTATCTGAAATTACAACAAAGCAAATTGACTCAAATGTATTCTTAAATGCAAAGGATATAATAGTTTAAGTCTGTCCTTAATACTATAATACAGGTTTCCATCTATTAAAAATAGAAATACTTACATTCCTGTGTTAAATACTTTATGTTTGACGGCATGAATCTAATCTATATATAGGATATCTAACGTTTCTTGTCTTATAGAATTCATCTTATATTTTGTCTCAGTTGCAGACACAATAAACCAAGGACAAACAGTGTGGTGCACGCACCATACCACGTTCCATGTTGCTGGGTAATATTACTTTATTTCCCAGCTGAGCCACTGCACTGTAGGATGCTTTCAATGTAAAATTCCACATCTCTAATTGCTACTGTGGCAGCATGTAACCTATATTCCCGCAATGATATTAGGCTGATGCGTCTGGGCTCAGTGAACCAGACTCTGGCATATTATCTGTGTACTGACTTAAATGCAAAATATACCGGAGTCGTTGTGAGAAGCGGTAAATAAGTTTACCCACACTGTACATATTGTTTGAAGCAATGTATCGTAGTTGTTTTTACCTGATATTGTACCACACGGTGCAAATGCGTATGGCTTGTAGCCCCAAATAATTAACATGCAAAGGTAATTTGTTACATTTTTTTCCACAACCGTTTCTGTCCATTGAACCCTGCTTTAATTTGGATCGATTTTCTGTCATGTTGGACTCCACCTTCACCATTCGGGTGGCGCAATTCTACACATAAATCGCAATCAATGGGACATATGATTGCTCCTCACTAAAGTGAATCCAGAAATAGCACGAAGGTCTTTTTTTTCTTCACTTTATTACATTGTAATGGCATCACCAATGCTTGCACATCTGGTCACATCAACGTGTGTGGAATAATACATACCGACTGCAAACCTGATATCTTCCCCAATGAAAGTTTTAAAAAGCGCCACAAATAAAGTATTCACATTTGTTATATGTAAATTCTGTTTGTAAAATTAACCAGTGGTATATATAAAAACACTATCATAATGATAACCCAAGGATCTGCATGGAAGAAAAACACTCAGAGCAAGCAGGTTGTGTTGATCTTCACGCCGAATCATTGAGTTCTGACCATAAACATAAACCTTGCACACGACGCCTTTTATATGTCATATGTACACAATTATGGGTCCTAATGTTGCTGAATGATCAGGCTTCAGAGAGATTTTTGTTATTTGGCAATGCAAGCAAAATTGACACCCTATTTGTCTAAAAACAAGAAACGTATGTGACAAAGAAAACATACATCACATGACCAAAACACTATAATGATGTTTGTAGCTGCATGGTGACCAAAGTCGACATATCTTAATCGTTAGCGCCGCTTCTGTGGGTATGTGTAACATACGCATGTAATAATTGTATTGTAGGCTGTCTCTTTCAAAGAAATTTTGACTATAAACGATGGTATGTTTTCATTCTTTTTATGGACTAAGCTGCTATAGGAATTGATATGTTTTTCAGTACAAAAAATACTGTTTAGTTGAATGTTGTAAATATTTAAACACTTGCTGAAAACATGTCTGTAGGGTCACCAATAAAAGGGCACTATCCACAAAAGAGCACAAATGCTCCAGCTTTATCCTAGCAGCCCAACCCACCCAAATTAAAGTGGACTTTGCGTCTAAATTGAAACAAGGACCATCCACCACAGGAAATGTGCCTATTCCATCATATTTTTAAATTCAGCATGAATAAATGACTGTTACTTTTTGTTTATGTTTTTGTTTTAGTTCAATAAAGGAACGGTAAAATAAAAAATAAACAAAAGCACTGCTGGCTTAACACTGAAACGTATTCCTTATTTCCATGTTTGTAATTCTGACATTTTTTTTCTTTTGTACAACAATTTTGTATTACAGATAACTAAGCGGGATTACTGCGCTCTTCTCCAGAAAACACATTACTTCGCTATCGTATATTAGTGCTTTCTAAGCTTCCTTTACTTTAACTGCCAAAACAATATGATATAAAAAGCAAATCTACAAACTGAAGAGCCATGGTTTTGAAATATAAGTTATAATTCTCTCATAATATGTGTTTTGTTTGAATTTTGTAAGTATTTGAGAGCTCTGTTGTTTACTGTCATATTTATAACAGCTAAATATGTTAATATTGGCATGCAGAGAATGTTTCACGTCCCACTGAATTTGGGCAGTACTTTGCAAGTGCAATTGCTGGAGTTGCTGACAGGTGAACATTTTCCTGACAAGTGACATTTCCAGCAGGGCGTGTGCAGGCCCAATTGTTTAACAGGGGCCTTGCCAATCATTTTCTAACGTTTGGCATTTGCCTTGCAAAGAAGTCCATGTGCTGTTATAGTCTGCAGAAATCTAGTTTTTCCCAGGAGACACGTCTTTAAATGGAGATATGCAACATGAAGGTAGGACGTATACCAAAAATAATCTTTACAAGCATTCTTAATTGCATACCCAAGCTTCCGCTAATGGATTTGTGAAGACTTCCTCAGATGAGGCTTCCAAGAATCACACTTCATGGTTTGGAAAAATTAAAGTTATATCAGCAATTATTTTATTGGGAATTCGTAATGTATATTCTAACCCATGGCGGAATCACTTCTCACCAACAGATTTTGTGAAATATCTACTGTGAGCAAATAAAAATGTAAGGACTGGAATTTATGCCCCTACCTTGAGGTTAGAAAATGGAAAATAGTCTCGGAGTGAAGGCGTGAAATTATGTCATTAAATTGATAACATACATAGCATATAACTCTTACTTGAAATCTAAAGAGAGCTTGCTCTTTACCCTCTTTTATTTCGCAAAAACTTGTGTTGCTATATGTGTCTTAAGTCTAAGTTTCACAGCGAGGTATGTCTCGAAGATAGCTGAGTGCTTGAGTGCAAGGAAAGTTTCATACATAAAGCAGACCTTGCTGACGAGGAAGCTTTAAAACCGTTTGCCAAGTCTTGAAAGTGAGGTCACTATAATGCTGAAGCAGTGATAACATTTATAAATGTATAAAATGAGGATAAAAAGATATTACCAACGATGACCTAGATTCAGATTCACACACATTTGTCCTTTTACTGCAGACGTATGTTATGCATAAAATCCAAAAGTTTATACTAATTAAGGAGATCGCATTCATGTCTGCGTCTATAGTGGTTTGACAATAACATTGTCCCAAACATAATGGCTGAAAGCAAGGAATCCTTCAAGCAATACTCTGGGTCTATCTTCCTTGAAAGTAAATAGAAGAGAGACTATTACGTGTAATATCATAGTGAATTATTAGTCTAAGTTGACAACCTTCAAAATTTTCACATTTCCATGAACACAAACATCACCAGACATAACAGCAAGCATTGAATATCCATCAGGTAATGCATTGTTCATTAATAGCTATGGAGAATCAGATGCCATACAGACAACATACAAATAAATACTGGCATGTAAAATAGAAACAAACAAGGGCATGCCCTAGCAAACACAATAAACCTTGACAGAAACACCATAAGTTGGAAAAGGTAGGATATTGATATCCATATGATGGCTATTTAATATATTGGATTCAAATCATAATGTAAAAATATATAGTTTAAACTTCAATTCACTAATATCATGATGCATTATTATGTCTAGAAATGAACAATGTGTGTTTTTCTCTGTAGTTTCTTTTAAATCCAAATCATCAGAGTATATTTGTGAAATATATTTTTGAAAGACAGTATGTGAGGGACCGTTCATAATTGTCAACATTTTCATCTATGTCCAAAATGACCATGCAATTTCCTACCCCCAACCCCCCTGTCTATGGCCATCATCAACATTTTATCTGGACTTATTGCAAATACAGTCACTCAACCTCGTACACTATGACCTAAGTGCTTCGACAAGGAATGAATACAGTTTTCCTTGTCAGGGCTTAATTAAGTAAATGTACTGTTGTATAAATATATTGGCAAAAAAGGGTAGAAATAAAAAATAAAACTTTACTTTGATATTAATTTATTAGAAAAACATATATTGGTATCATGCAAACTCTCCTGCCTTGACGGTTGATGGGGAGAAAAGGTTAAAATGCAAAGTAATACCTGGTGGAAGGCTGAAAATATACAGGGGAACTGAAATCGTTGGGTGCAGAAAATCAACATTTTTTTAGGGTTGAAAGTTATGGTCATCTAGCCCTGCCCCCCCCCCCCCCCCCCACTTTCTGGCCATTTTGGACATAGACGAAAATGTTGACAATCATGGACGGCCCTTTAATGATCGATGTTAAAAGTATGTTCCCCTGTGCCGACTTCCATTTGACCAGATCAGATTTTCATAAATCAAAATTGTTACATATTTCACAGCTCTGACGTACACTTTGCCACCACATGTCATCAATCCAGCGTGCAATTTCCTTTCTTTTACCCATTCTATTTGTTATATATTACAGTGAACTGCTAAAGAGTATAAAGCAAACTGGTTTTGGTTGTCATATTGGAAAATAATTAATTGGAACAATCTGCTATGCTGATGACATTATTCTTTTTGCTCCAATCAGGGCTGCATTACAAAATATGATGTCTGTATGTTCAAAGCTTTGCGCTGAATATCCAGTTAAATTTAACTCTACAAAAAGTACAATTACAGGATTTCGTTGCGACGCCTGCCATGACAATTTCTCTTTTGAGGGTGGTGCGATACATCATATACAAGGTGATTTTCACTGAGGTGCACTGCTGGGTCACGATATTCCTAAAGAGCAAGTTAAGCAAGGCATTGGGGAATTGTTTAATAAACGTAATTTACTTATTGCTCAATTTGGACGTGCATCGTAAAGTGCTAAATACAGAATTTTCTAGTTCATCTGTCGCAAAGTTCTCCACTGTATGGAAAGCGTGTAGCAGGCATATCTTTAGTAGCCGTCGTTACTCTCACAGCAAATATTTAAGTTTATTGTGTGAAGATCTGCCCATAGAGTATCTGCAGCATATAAGTATTTTTAAATTCCTTTGAAGATGCAGTAGTAGCCTTAACAAACATATACGATTATGTAGCAAACTAGCTGTTCAGGGAAGCAGATCGCAAGTCTGCACCTCAGTGAATCTTATTCATCACGTGTATGGAATTCATAAGCAAAACGTTCAGTTTCTGGACACTTTTGACTTTGTAAGATCCATCGAAAGTGAAATCATTGATGTCTTGTGTGAAAATCATATGAAAATGATATGGTATATATTCAAATGTTACCTGATTTAATCGATCGAGGGGGTCGAGTGGACTTTGCTCTTTTTCTTTTCACGGGCCGCAAGATGTGATAGTAACACTCTGTTCAGAATGACCATATATATTCTCCTTTTTAGAGATTTTAAACTCATCTTTCTGTTGCAAGCTGAACTATAGCCCTAGTGTAAAGTAATATTTTTCTTTTTGGTACATATAGTACTTTCTACTACTTAATATATATATATATATATATATATATATATATATATATATATATATATATATATATATATATATATATATATATATATATATATATATATATATATATATATATATATATATATTGTGTCTGTCACAAAGGTTCACTAAAGCTTCAAACTAGCTCACTGGCAGCATGTCAATGCACTTAGCTAACATGACTTGAAATGCAGATCACTGGACGCAGACTGCAGTTTGATAGAGGAGGATCCTGGAATGGTATAAAACTGTTCTTTCCCGTATGAAGTGGCCAGGATGATACCATGTTCCACATCAACTATCTTCAGATGGTGGACTCTTAGTGTTAGCCTTAAGCAAAAACAGAACTCTTGTTGAAATTAAATGGTTTCAAAGGCCAAACAGAATTCCCATACGTAACCTCTAAATTTCCAAATATAACACCAACAGAAGTGCTCTTTTCTCATCAGGAGTATAAATTGTGTCAAGTAAAAATAAGGATGGGATTATTGTTACAATTTTAAAAGGAACATCCTGGGGTTTGTCAAATTGGTCTAGCTTGCAAAATTTAGGTATAGATATACTCCAGCTTCTAATTGTTATCGTATATACCTTGCCTTAAGTTGCTCTTTTCACCAGTGTGTACTTCCGGTGATTAATTCTCTGAGGAGCTAGAGTGCACGCTTACATTCACATTGACTTAAGTTAAATGAGACGGTCACATACCTGACAGAGTGGATTGCCATACAATGAGAAGAAGTATTACAATATAGCTATACAAGCTGGAGAGCAGTTCGTAACATCGTTTGGCTACATTTGTAAATATTTTATTGTATAAAATAATGAAAACTTTCAGAATATTTTACCATGAGCCTACATAACTGTAAAGCACATCCATGGCCACATACACGTGGTTTATGGCTGCCACTTGTTTAATAATATTAATTTTGCATTCACTTTCATCCAAGGAAATCAAACGTAGGTTCCTAAAAATGGTAATTTCGTCCAAAGCGTTGGGTAAGCTCTTGAATTTCGTCCACAACATCTGGAAAGCTCTCCAAATTTTTTTCCAATTTTTGTCCACACAATCCAGTTTGATCTAAACTTGTACATAAAAGTCGAAAAACATACGCAATCCATAGGTTATTCAATTATAGGCACGTAATAAGAAGAACAGTTCACTATATCCACAGCGTACTGGTTTCTGTGCACACAATTTTAAGAGTATAACAGTTTTGTTCACGGAAATCAAAAGATATGACAAGTCTGTGAACAGAAACGGTAAGTAAGACCTACCTCATTTCTGTCCACAAAATTCTAAAACATACAAAATTGAAAAACTTTACCAATTTTTTCAACCAAATTTGTAAAATGTGATGTTTTGAACCTTAGCTTATGAAGTGTAACAACTTAGAATTTCGTATGAACAGAGACCCTTGACGACATTATAAGAAACTAACAAATCTCGCAAATGCGTCTATGTTTTAAATTTGCTCATTTGTTGGTCTAAAAAATAACAAAAAAATAACACTAAAGCTAAAAAAAAAAAAAAAAAAAAAAAGAAAGAAAAAAACGGACGAAAAGTACAACCCATAGGCAGAATGTCATTCAATACTGGCCAGTCTCCAATGCAATGCTAATTGTCTCTATTCCCACTGCCGATCCACAGCTAGCTAAATTGTCACGACGGCACGTGACCTATTGTGAAACATGGAGACTGAAGCCCTCTGCAGGTGGTTAATGTGAACTCCTGAAAATCCGTCGACAAATATCGATAAGATTATTTGAATTTCGTGATAACAATTTCGACTAAAATGAGAGATTACCCCCATTTCGTGGACAAAATAATAAACTTGCACACAAAAATGAAAATCCTTAGTCCATTTTGTGGACATAATTCAAACTATGCGAAATGAAACAAGGGGCTTTAATGAGTCATATAACACTGATGGGATTTTTATTTTCTTTCCAAACTTCCCCCTCAGAATTCTGTGGTGAATTGTATATTAAATTTCATGTACAAAACTGATAAATTCATATAGAATTTTGTGAAAAAAAAAATATGGATTGGCCGCAGAATCCTAAAATAAAAAGAACCCGAAGTGTGCCAAAATATTCCTATTTAATTTTGTTGTTTACTTAAATTTGATTTCCTCAGAATCGTAAGAACTTTTATGTATAGTATATGTCATGTATATGATGGTAAGCAAAAATTCCTTGCAGCACTGGTACCATGGTAGAATGTATGTATAGTTTCAGCCATACTTTAGGGTTATTTTTGCAGAAATACACGTTTCTTCAAACGTATGGATGAAGGGCAACTACTTTTCATCTGTGTATAAAACGAAGTGTAACACATATGATATATTCCACACATTGAAAGTCAAAATAGTTATGGATATGGCCGAAGGAAGGGTATACACTGCTTTGTTTTTACATAAAGGCATAACGATACAAGTTGAGCACCACTTTCAGTGACGCACGCGAGAAGACCCCCCCCCCCCCCCAGCACGACCAATTTAATTGCCCGTGGCTCTCCTACTTACCATAGGACTCTATAATCAACCTACCGAGTGTCATCTTTATTGCCTCAATTATCCAAAGTGTTGCTTTCTGTTTCACAGATACATATGCTACAGAATACCGAGCTAAACCTAAATTAATAATTATAGACCAATATCTCTCCTTAGTCGTACTGGCAAAGTTTTTGAAAAAAATTGTGTTTAAACATGTTTTAATTTTTTTTTCGTGAAAACTTGATAATTTCTGCCCAGCAGTCAGGCTTTATACCAGGCGACTCTACAGTCAATCAGCTGCTTGCTCTTTACCATCATCTACGTCTTGCTGTTGATCAACAAAAGTAAGTTAGAGTTATTTTTTTAGATATTAGTAAAGCTTTTGACAAAGTGTGGCACCCCTCGTTATTGTACAAGCTCAGTAAAGCCGGAGTTTCTGGAAATCTCTTGCATTGGTTTGACAATTATTTTTTGAATCGTTATCAATGGGTGGTTATCAATGGTCAGTCTTCTTTTTGGGGACATATCCAAGCAGGGGTGCCTCAGGGTTCTGTCCTCGGGCCTTTACTTTTTCTTATATATGTCAATGATATTGTAGATATTATTCGATCTGATATAAAAATGTTTGCTGAGGATACGTCTCTTTACCTTACTGTTGAAAACCCTATTACTGCAGCAGATACACTCAATGCCGATCTGTCCGACATTGAAGAGTGGTCTAAAGACTGGCTTGTAACTTTTAATGCTAAAAAAACTCAATCCATGCTGGTTTCTCGGAAAAGTGTCTCTCCCTCTCACCCGCCAATTATTTTTCAAGGTCATGTTCTGGATGACAATTTCGAACACAAACATCTTGGAGTATTATTACGTTCAGATCTCCGATGGAATGGCCATATAAATGAAATTATAATAAAAGCGAATAAATTGATTAACATTATGAAAGGTTTGACATATATTTTGGATTGAAGAACATTAGAGACAATATATATTTTTTCATTCGGCCTATTTTGGAGTATGCTAGTCCTGTGTGGAGTGGCTGCATTAATTCAGATATTGAAAGACTTGAAGATGTTCAACTTTCGGCTGCTCACATTGTGACGGGTGCTATGCACGGAACAAGCATTGAAAGGTTGTATGAAGAAGTTGGCTGGCACACTTTGGCTCAGCGTACAGAGTCAGCCAAACTAGTCCTTGTGTACAAAATTGTTAATAAGCTTGTACCAGATATGTTATGCTCTCTTATACCTTCCAGTGTGCCATCTTTCAATACCCGTCGCCCATTCGACCTTTCCCATTTCCAAGCTCGAACAGATTAATTTCATAAGTCATTTTTTCCTTCTACTGTTAGACTCTGGAATCAGCTACCACTTTCAAAACGTAACTCAATCTCTGTATCTGTATTTAAATCCAAGATTTAAAAACCGGTGTCCCAATCCTCTAAATATCCAGAATTGTTTACTGTCAGCAATAGATTTAACGCTATTCAACACACTCGCCTTCGTTTAGGAGCCAGCCCTCTTAACTCCTATCTGTTAAAAATTGGGGTAAAAGATTCACCTGACTGCGTGTGCGGTTCATCTATTGAAGATACCTTTCATTATTTTTTCACTTGTCCAAATTTTGACCAATTTCGGCGAAGTTTACACTCCAAAATTGTCCATATTGCTCCATTTACCCTTCAGACTCTGCTTCATGGCTCACCCGATTGCTCTTTTGAAGAAAATAGAGACATTTTTTTAGCTGTCCACGAATATAGCTGACAGCTTGACAGTTGTCTTTCAAGATATAATCATGGGTTCTTTATCGAAGTGAGCCACGTCTGAAACTACAACATATTTCACTGAAATTTTACCCTCCAGTAAGTTTGCATTCATGCGTACATCACAATACAATAAGCCTGCAATTATTATGCTTAGAGTTTTCCTAGTCTAGATCGATTTTTAATTATTAGTAAGACTTAAAATCCATGTGTATTGGCCCAGATTTGGTTCATAAACATTCAATAATACTTTTATGCCTAGCAAGATACCGTGCCTCTAGTTAACATACGGCAAGAAGCAGGTACTCCATTCAAGAAAAGATTGACACAGGAAACCATTTTCTTCGGTTTCAATTTTGCGGCAAATGGCTTTTGTGTTTCAGACGTTCAAAAGGTCCAGTATTAACTTTGCTGGATTCCAAGTTGTAACAAAACCTTGCTCTAGGATGCATATTACATGCTTGTGAATACTATTTATATCTCATCGTTAAGGTAGATCTCCTGGAGATAATAATACAATACTCATATGATATGTTTACTTTCTTGTAGTTGTTATGTGACCTTCCTATTAGTAATCTTAGCAGGGTTCTCTCTCACTCGGTCTCTCTCCATATAAATATATATATATGTGTGTGTGTGTGTGTGTGTGTGTGTCTGTGTCTGTGTGTGTCTGTGTGTGTCCATGTGTTTAAAAATAGAAAAGCGAAAAGAGCAATGTGTCTACGTGTAATCCACTACAATCATTGCCCCTGCTGCATTCACTGATTCATATATATATATATATATATATATATATATATATATATATATATATATATATATATATATATATATATATATATATATATATATATATATATATATATATATATATACGTATATATATTTATTTATTTATTTATTTATTTATGTATACTCAATGTTATATTTATCAAACAGCATGTTTTACTATCATGTTATTTTGCTCACCATAATATCCTTTATCGCTCAAATTATTGGCAAAGGTTTCATTGAATGTTCTCACTTTTTTAAATCAAGGCCAATTATCATCTCCATTCTGGCATAAGCTATTTACAGTACATGGCTCAAACTTTGTCTATTTAAATCTTTGAATTTCTTTGAAAATATGGGATACCCAGCAATTGAAAATATTCAAGAGTGTATTTTCAATCTTCAGTATGTACACATAGGCAAAGGTATAAAAAAAGGTTATATTGTGATTGTACATGTGCCATTTAAATTCTTTACTTCAATCTAGATTTGGCAAGTCGGAAAGGATTTGCATGTATCCTGATGTTTTATTAGCAAAGCAAGACCTTGAAAATACTATCTCTGCAGTATTGATTATTTAGTTCCTGAAATGGCTGCTAGGGGAACTCTTTAATGACACACAATTGAACAAGATGGCCCTTCAGTGACATAGCTCAAACCATATGATATCTTGTTGACCACCAACACACCGATATACATGTAGGCACATATTTAATCTGGTCAATTTCGTCAAATGAAGGCTCATTTTATTTGTAACAATGCTTTAATAGGCTATATGTTTTGGGGAAAAAGAAAATAAAGTAGACCTGATCTTTCTCTGAAGTGTTTACATATCAATCACAAATGGCTTTAGATGTATTTTATATTTCATTTATTTAATTTGCACATTCTGTTGAGCCTTGCTTTCACAATGGGCAATCCTGTTGGCAAGAGATGCCAGAGTTCCGACCTTCTATATCCTAGCCTTGTGTGTCACTTAAGCAGTGATGGGAAGAGGGACTCATTTGTAAGCTTCAGCCTGATTTTGGCTGACTATGAAATAAGTGTGCAAAATGTCACATGATTCATCATACAGCTTTTTTTGCCAGCTTCCCTCTATTCATGCATTTTGTGGAAATCCATAATATTATCTTTTGCTCTGATTGCTGCTCATCCTGCATGTGTTTTATTTCAACTGTTTCAATAATGGCTCGTGTCAGTGGTGAATGAAGGGTTACAGTCAGGCCGTTGGTTCGTTTCCACTGTATCACTTCTAATGATTTCACGGGTATTCGCTGCTCTGGTCCCGAGGAGCGATTGAAAAGCTTGGGAGACTGCCAAACTCATAGTTTTCCCATCAAAAATCGCCAGAAAGGCGCTACAGAAAGAAGGTGTTTTTTTTTTTTTTTTTTTTTTTTAATATGGTTTAAACATATTTTATTTAAAAAAAAAAATGGATTAGGAAACAAGCTGTAAAGCTTTTATAAATCCTTCTCCATAACTACACAGCGTCACTTGATGAAACTGAAACATAATTAAGCAGGAAGTACAAATGTAGAAAACAAGAAAAGAAAAAAAAAAAAAAGAAAAAAGAAAAAATGGCGAGGACAATCATTTAATCTCTACTAAATCTCTTTGTTTTTATAATGTACCTTTCTACACTGTCAAATAACTTAGTGTTCCAATCAATGGACTTGTTTGTATCACCGTACAGCAAAATGTCCCTTTTAGCAGTAATTTCTGGCTGGAAAGGTCCTAGTAATTCCGTGCGGGGTTCATTGAAAAGAGAACATTCTGTCAAAAGATGGAAAATGCTTTCCACTGGGGCTCCACAAGCACATCTTTGGGTGTCGATGTAACCGTATTGGAACAGCAAATCATTACGAGGGCTGCAGTTCAAGCGCATCCTCGTATGGTGGACTTGGCCGAATCTATTTTTACCATAAAAGTACGGGGGGACACGTATTATGTTCCCATTCAGTTTATTTTTGAATGCTTGAATTGTTTCAGAAGTTTTAATCTCTTGATCCAGGTTACGCCAGTTGCGTATGGTAGCAGGGAAAAAGGATTTGTTGCGCTGTTCGGACCTACAAAATATTAGAGGTGTTTCGTTACTGTGTCTTGTGTTGTGACTGGTGGCAATGGATTCTGGAATCCTATCCTGTAGGTAATGTGGGGCGAAACCATTTACGATCTTGTAAAAGTGTATCAACTTGTGTTTCTCTCTTCTGTCTTTCAACGGTTCCCATTGTGTTTCCTTATAAAGTAATCTGTTACTTGTGGTTTGAGTGCCACCGGTCACGACACGTGCGGCCGCTAACTGCACCTGTTCAAGCTTATTGGAGCATGCAAGGGAACAATTGTCCCAAAGAATGTCGCCGTACTCAAGGAGGGGCCTGATAAACACCATGTACATTTTTTCCAGTGACTTTCTATTTAAGGTGTATTTCATGGCACGAAGGCAGTCTACACGTTTCATAGCTTTTACATATACAGTGTCAAGGTGATTTGTCCAGGTGCAATCAGATGACAACATTACGCCAAGGTGCTTATGCGAATTTGTGTCCGTCACGCGGCAATTTTTCAAAAATAGTGGATAATTTTCATAATTTTGAGACCTTGAGCAGGTCATGGAAAATGTTTTACTTTCATTTAGGCTGATAAACCATTGATCAGCCCAAATGGATATTGCTGAAAGATCTCCGTTTAAGGTAAGGCTCGCTATATCGTCGTCACCTTGGTCAGCAATGACAAAAAGTGACGTGTCGTCTGCAAACAGCCGAATGTTTGATTCAACTGTACTTGTAATGTCATTAATATAAATTAAAAACATCAAAGGTCCTAATATTGACCCTTGAGGTACACCAGCTCTTACAATACGCCAAGATGAGGACTGTCCACTTATTACAACACGTTGACGTCTTTGCTCTAAATAGCTTTTGCACCAGGCCAGCAAGTTTTGTCTGATGCCGATGGATTCAAGCTTGTGGAGAAGACCTTTATGCCACAAGCGATCAAAAGCCCGTGATACATCCAAAAAAGCAAATTTGACGACTTTCCCTTCATACATGGCTTCGAGCACAATATCATAAATCTCTAATAATTGTGAAACAGGAGAATCTCCATTTTGGTAAGCAGAATGAAACCGTGTAAGAATATTATTTTGGATACAATGATTGAAAATAAACTTGAAAACACACCTTTCAAATATCTTGCTAACACAACTAAGCAGAGATATTGGACGGTAATTTTTTGTAAATTGCTTACTTTCTTTTTTGTGTAATGGATTAACATTTGCGCTTTTCCAGTATTGTGGAAAAATGGCGCTTTCTAAAGACCTATTAAATATCATACACAACGGTTTGCTAATTGAGTCAGAGCAAGCCTTTAATAATTTAGAGCTGATGTTGTCAGGGCCACTCGCCTTGGGCACTTTAAGTAGAGATATACAATCTTTTACCAGACTTTCATCAATGTCTATACTAGTTAGGGTAGACCTAATTGGATAATGAACTGTAGGAGGTTCCGCCTCATTTGTGTCTAAGGAGCACTGTTCAGCAAAATAACCATTGAACAGTTCAGCTTTGTCTGCATCACTGGTAACTAAAGATTCGCCATGCTTCATAGGATGAAATTCTGATGATACAGCTTTATGGTCTTGCAAGAACTGCTTTACTATTTTCCACCAAAGTCGTGAATTGTAATCACTGGAATTGACCTTCTCAGCCAGAGAATTGTAATATTTTTGTTTTGACTTTCGTAGGTAACTTACAACACGATTACGAGCTTTTCGGTACTTAAACCAATGGCCAGGGTCGTTTGTTGCCTTTGCTTTCCTTTGTAGTCTATTACGTTTGCAGATAAGTTTTTTGATATCAGAAGACAACCACTGTGGTTCACCAGGTCTTACAGTAACTACTTTAGTAGGAATGTGTTTTTAGCAGTGGCAAGAAAAAGCTCCGACCATTCAGTTACCATGTTGTTTACGTCAAGATCACATAGTATGTTTTCCCACTGAATGTTACCAAGTGAGGCATTTAAACCATTAAAGTCGACATGTTCATACAACCAGATCTCCCGCTTATAAGCTTTTGCCCTCTGCACTTGAAAATTCAAGTGACAGAAAGTTGCATGATGATCGCTTATCTCAGTCTCTATTACACCTGCCAAATTAACTCTATCGGGACAACTGGTAGCAATCACATCAATGCAAGTAGCAGAATTTTCAGTCACCCTTAGTGATAAGTTGAACCATGTTCCGGCTTTCGGTTATAAGACCAAAATTTGTATTTACAGAGTTGAGCTGGTCATCATTGAAGTCACCCATTACAAAGATGTCTTTTATGTTGGTTTACTTTGCATTTTCTAGGGGACTTTCGAAGTCAATCCAAAACTGAGTGTTGTCTCTCGGAGGTCTATAATAAACACCTATCAAAATTTTCATGCCATTTTTAACAATTACTTCAGACCATATACATTCCAAACTAGGCAGCTCCAGATCTCTCCTTCTTGCGACGGGTAATTCATTCCTAAAATATACACATACCCCTCCTCCGTGGCCACTTTCTCTGTCGTTTCGCAATGGTTCTTGAAATCCATTCATTACAATTTTATAATTTGTGACGGAGGCATTTAACCATGTTTCTGTGCATGCTACCACGTCATATTGGTATGCAAAGGAAGAGAGATCGTCTACTTTGTTTCTTAGGCTTCTGATATTCATATGAAACAGTGAAATATCATTTCGTCTGTTCGAGTCTGATGACCAACTAACACTGCTTACGTCATTACTACTACTTAGTGAGGATTCAGATGAAATTTGAACACTCATAGATAAAACTAATGAAATATGATATAGTTACGTGATCTGGCTTTTTTAACTCTACATGTTTCAACAATCCTTGACTGGTAACACTTGACAGGCTGGTAAACAAAATTCAACCCATTATAGAGACTTGAACAGATTTTACAATATGATAACCCTTGCCATATAAAAAAGTATATAAATGACTTTCAATCAGAGACATAGAAACACACAAATTATGCTGGAGGATGATGAACTTAAAGCTTGATATAAAGCAGGTTTTGTCGCAATTCCTGGCAAAATCAAGGTAACATGTTGCCACTCGGAAACAATGACTGCACAAACGAATGTTTGCGACACTAACACTAACAGCGTAGTACACAATGGTCCTGCTTCCAGCATTGAAGAAATGTGTCCGACAGGGGAGTTCAATTTCCGCGCGGTGAACAGAAAAAATGGAAACACAAGTAAGAAAAAGAAACTTTATAAGCATTATTGTCACTGTGGTGTTGATGCGCCACATGGCTCACTATGCACTCGAACAAAACACAATGAGTGGACAAAAGATCAATGTGCACGTATCAGTGCGCACGGATTTCGTGCAAGGCACTTATGACTGGACCTGCAATAAAGAAAGTTTGATTGCAAACAAATGTGAAAAAGAACAAAGCAGTTTCGTCTGCCACTTGGTGTCAATCGACAATGGTATTGCCGGCCTGTACAATTCCAGAATAGTTACGAATCATTTTCTGTTGACAAAGTTTGTGGCTGAACTGATCGGACAGGAGAGGCACTTGGGGTCGATATTGAAGGTGTCTCATCCGGTGTGTTGGCCGAGGCGGCTGCTTGCACTGGTGCTGTATTGCTCAACTGGAATCTGGATAGGTCCCTTTCTGGCCTAATATGAACTTTAGAAAGAAGGTGATCGCCTTTGGTCTGCCCTGAATGTGAAATGGAAACCATAACTGCAAACAGTAACTTAAGAATTACACTTTTAAGTAGGTTCGTCATATAGACAAGAAACATTGTTTTGGTAGTAGTAAATGGAGTTGTCACTTGCGTCGAGTGCAGACTATGATTTTGGTCAACTGACTTTTCATGTAAAAGCATTAGGGTGAACAGAGAGCGCTTACTTCCACGCAAAATCTCTCCAGGATTCAGTCATCAATTGTAAAAGTTTGTGATATTTTACCATGTTTTTGGCTTTATTGCATTTGTTTGTTTGTTTGTTTGTTTGTTTGTTTTTTTTTCTTTGTTTGTGTGTTTGTTTGTTTGTTTGTTTGTTTTTTTTTTTTTGTCCAGAACCACTTCCTGATAGTCATTACTTTATTCCACAGTCTGCACTCTTTACCCTCCATAAGCCAAACTATCACTGTTCAACCAAAATACATATGTTAGTACTATTGTCTTTATTCCGCACGTTTTTGTGTTGAATTTCGACAAAGGCTGTATTAGCCCAAATAAATTAAAGAGACTTTAGTTTTATGATTTATCGGGGTTTTATCTCTGGTTTGGGTGCCGGGGTGACAAAAATTGATTACTCCTGTGTTATTGCCAAAATTCTCATTGATACCACCAGTCAATTGTGCTGTCTTGGCTGTTCTACGCTATATTGTTCTCAGAGTTTTTTTTTTTTTTCATATTTTGTGTGCATCAATGATGATTCAGTTACCGTGTTTCCTCAGACCAACAAATCCACAGCTATGCCTACTGTAAATTTATATAAACCATATAAACCATGTTTTAATTGTTGATATTATCATTATCATCATCATTTTTATTATCATTATTCCATGATCAGTAGTGATAATTAAGCCTCAACATATGGGTTTCAAATTTTAAGTCGACAGCTTGAAGAATATAAGTTTTAAAGGTGGAGAGGACCGGTTTAAGACCACCAGTCGCTTTTTAAGGATGACTGCCTGTCTCAAGTCAGGAGTGACATTTGTTTCTCCACATTGGTATTGGAAGATGAATGTTGATGCTTCGGTAACTCTCGAATCTCTTTTAGTGGAGATAGAGTATGTTTATAATGTTCCAGGTTCATAAATATCACAAAAACGATGTAGGCCTACTTTACTCTTTTGCTGTAAAATTAGCTGACTGGCAAGTCGGGAGAACTAAAAGGTGATATGCCTAACAGGTCTCTTTTTATTTTTGGCAGAAGTAATGAAACTTGTGTTTTGGGTGGTTAGGCCTGTACATTTTGGAAAAGAACTAGTGTCTGCAGTTAATGATGAATATTTCTAAGGTTGAGAGGACCGGTTTAAAACCACCAGTTGCCTTTCATGGGTGACTGCCTGTCTCAAGTCAGGAGTGAAATTTGTTCACATTGGTATTGGAAGAGAAATGTTGATGCTTTAGCAAGTCTGGAATCTCTTTGCTGTCATTGTTGGGTTTGTAATTAATGAATGTGGATCATGTTTTTCTGTACTATTTGCTGCCATTGCTGGGTTTGGAATTGAAGAATATGGGTCATGTTTTCTGTTCTATTTGATAAATTCTTCATTGGCAGAAGTAATAACATTTTGATTTGGAATGGTTGGTCCTATACGTTTCCGTATAGCCAGTAGTTAATGAAGAATATTTCAAAGATTGAGAGGACCACTTTAAAACCACCAGTGCCTTTTATGGATGACTGTCTGTCTCAAGACAATGGTGAAATTTATTTATTCACATTGGTATTAGGAGATGAATGTTGATGCTTTGGTAGCTCTGGAATCTCTTTGCTGTTATTGTTGGGTTTGGGATTTATAACTACGGGTCATGTTTTCTGTACTATATCATTAGCGCCGGAAAATTTGTATAATGCGTTCACATTCTTTTTGCATCCTGTCATTCAATATGTATGCTTAGGCCTTTTTGATGAAACCAGACTTTAAACTGCAGTAGGGTAGAAAATCACTCACGCTTGTTTAGTCATAACTCAGCGAATTTGCATGGGGAAAAGCTCTAACTACAAGAAACTGGACTTATCCGCTGTGCACAATGATTAAGGTCTGAGCATAGACATTGCCCAGGAAGTTATCTGTGAGGCATAATATCGCCAGGCCAATGCCGCTAATTATTATAAGTCATCATGATTTCGTTATCTATTTATATCATTCGGGAGTCAATTTATCTTCGTGACATCCGATCTTTATATAAAAATAGGCAAAAAGCAAACACATGATGTAATCTTAAAAATTGCTTCAAGGCAGTAACATCAGAATAGCCCTTTTCAGCCCATAAATATATATTGTGCTAAACGTCTAGACAAACCAGATTCCAACCTGCCAAAGACTTTGAATACAACCATTGGACTAAATGATTACTGTGATTTTAATATCAGATTTTAAAGAGCAATGGAGCATTTTAATAGTGAAAAGACTGCCATACATTCATTAAGTGTAAGAAAAACAAGTTTGCAAAGCACAAGCTTTATGGGCAAATTAGTCAACGTATGGCCACTTGTTAGTGATGCAGGGTTCTTAGCATACAGATAAAAAATACAAACACAATTACCTCAATCTCCTTCATTGTAATCTGCAAAATTACACCATAATCCCCATGATTTTGCTACTTGTTTTGTTTTACAATAATTAAAAATTCGGCCGAAAAAAATGTTAAGAAACAAGTCAACTTAGCTGGGCTAACGTATTTGAGGTAAGAATAAGGTATCTTCCATGCAAAGACCATATTCCACTTCTGTATTTGGAGGTCTTGCTCTCGCATAACCGGTAAATATTGCACAAAGTGCATTCTTTTCTCCTACAGGGTCATTTCAACTGTAACGAAAAACCTTATATTATAATCAGTACAGGTACCTTCTAATTTCTGGCACGTCTTATTGATGTCTTGCTCATTTTAATACTCTAAAATTGAATAAAGGCATCTCATTTAAAGGCACCAGAGCTGAGAACTGGCATGCAATTGTTTTAACTGCTGAAGCTAAATATATATATATATATATATATATATATCCAAAGTATGAATGACAAGAAAAGTTAAATTGCCATGACCCACATTTACATATATATATATATATATATATATATATATATATATATATATATATATATATATATATATATATATATATATATATATATATATATATATATATATATATATATGTATATATATATATATATATACATTTACATATACATATAAGTTGTATATTGGTCAGGCGCTACGCATTTTACATGATGTCACAACCTGTGTCTATCAGCACTAACTGCCAGAGGCAGACAACTGTCCACATATGAGTTAAATCAAATATCGAGACCGGCAGCTCATGGCCAAAAAAATTCACCAGGGAAGTGGGCAATATAATTTTCTTTTTCATTGTATTATACTTTGTCATACGTCATGGATGGCAGCCAAATATATTTTGTACCAATGTGGCAATACAACAATGACGTTGCAAAATATAGAAAAGCAAGAAAAAAACTAAACTTTTAACACCAGCAGCAGGCTGACCCAGAAACTGGACCACAGTGTAGCATTGTTTTGAAAAATATGAACTCCCCCTTGAGCACAAGTGCAATGCAATGTCTATAAATAAATTGCACTGAAGCGTGTACTCTGTGGGGGGGGGGGGGGAGGGGGGTGAAAACACACTTCCGAGCTCAATGTCTCAAACACACACAAATGTGAATGATCACCATGCCAATGACCTGTATGTACATTCATGACCTTACCTGCATGTACATTTGTTACATTATCACTCGTTGAATCGAGTTCAGTTTCCAATGCATGCGTTTTTTTTGTGTTGTCAAGCTATATGCTTGTGTTGCAGAAAGTTTACAAAGGCTTGAACAGGTGGTGAAAAGGCTGCAAAAAGGTTTATAAAAGGTTACATCCATAGGTAGTTTGCATGTTGGGCGAACCAGTTTCCATCTCGGTATAGATGGAGGGCAGATTGCCATGACCAGGCTATTACTTCTCCTTCAATCGCCATCTGTGGTTTACATTCGTGGATGCCTGTGTATGCGTTTCTTCAAATCAGAATCTATTCTTGGGTATAGTCTGATTGTGTTGTGATTTATGTCATGAAAATATATTATTTGATAGTTCTTATACATGGTCAAAAGTATTAAATTGCGGCTCTTATGTTACACATAAACAATTGTAGCCGTATTATGGCAATATTATGCTACACATAAACAATTGTAGCCGTATTATGGAAATATTATGTTACACAAACAATTGTAGCCGTATTATGAAAATAATAATAAAAAAAAAGAATGCGTTACAAATGTTCGTTAAGAATCTCAAACATTTTAAATGTTGCAGAAAGTTCTAGAAATGGTTGCAGAACTGTTAAAGGAATGAGAAGCCACCACATATGGTTGTAAACCACTTCAAACGCCTCAAACGTTTTCATACATTTTATGTAGTAAAAGCTTGCAAACGTTCTAAAGCCATTTGGTAAAAAAATTGGGAAGCATTGAAAACGGTTTTCAAATTCTGGATGGAATTAAGTATGCATGTTTCTGAATGAAATAAAGAGATGGAAAACATTTGCCCCATGCATACTTCTGAACATATGTCCATTCCCCGTTTTCTTATCCCAGAAAATAAAAGTATATGCGCCGTATATTGAATGTGTACAATGGAAAATATTACAGCTGTCGATGCCATCTATGTGTATCATTTTAAAACTAAGGCTGTCGGCTACAATACAAGCATACGTAAGTAATTTGTAGGCTTACGTTAAGTTATATACAGTTTCAGCCGTGTAAAAATTCAAACGTTTTGTGTCCAGATTATCCTGGAAAAGGGCAGCAACGCCAACGTAATACGGAGCAAGTTTTGGCGATGGGTTTCAGCCACGTTTGGTAATTGTTCAGTGTAATGTGATGGTGTTTGACAATGTTTAGAAAGTATTACATTTTTGTTTATACTCTCGGTTAGGTTTTACTTTACGAACGTGTATTTTGATGTGGTGACCTTGTAATTTAAACACCTTTTCACAAGGGAGGGTCTTTTTCTTTAAAAAGTACTTTTAAACACTGTGGTCATTTAGGTTACAAAAGAGTTTCTAAAACCGGGCAGTCTGGAGTAAAACGAATTTCTCACCCAGCTCATTGTTTCATTTATGAACGAATTTCATCTTTTCTTTATGCTTGACCACTTGTTTGCCTTCCCTATACATTGACAACGAAATTATGATATTCATTCACCTCTATCGTACACAATCTTTTAGTTTGTACCTTGTTTTTTATTCATCACATTTAGTTGCATGCTGTACTTATGAAGACCATCATCAGTTTCAATATTGGCAACACATTGCCACATATTACCCTACCACCCACTTACCCACCATCCCCCACCCTCCACGTGGTGATCAGATCATGCTACAGGCTTAAATATATACTTTTTCTCGCATGAATGTGTTTTATTGTAGTTCTGCTGATATCCTTCAGTTTAAATGTAATCCAATGACGGAAAAATCAATATCTTTTATTTCAAAGCTTATTTGCTGGTTTGTATTTTTACATTTCTTCATAAAACTGAAAGGGGGACGGGAGAACATAATCAGACGTGGAATGACCTATGTTACATCGGAGAAGACTTCGCGTTTAATACATTAATAATCCCGAAAAGAAGACAATCTGGATTCAAGTCATGCAAGTCGAGAGGAAGATGAGGCATCATAAACCAACATTTATGGCCACGTTACCGTGTAGATGGCTGCACTTTATGTTGCTCGACAAAGGTAGTCAGTGAAAAATGCAAGTACAAGTTTAAACGAAAGACATAAAAATCCTATTTTCATCCATTATATTCATATCATAGGCCTGAAAGGCACAAACCAGCATTTATGTCAGATGAGTTTTTGGCGCTTTGTAAATAGTCTTAAAATCTTTTCACGTAATAATACATGTCTCATGATCCACAAACAGACTCACTCGAAAAAAATCGTCCCCGGTTATGTCAAACTATTTTTCATCTATTTTTGGCACAATATCAGGCTATTAAAAATGTGGATGGAAATAGGAAGTAATTGTAACCTGTAATCACCACAAAATCCCAACACCTCTTGACGTTGGACTTTTTCTGACATTAATCACACAAATCACCGATATGTTTCCACAAAATGTGTGTCTCGCATATGTCACGGAACATTGATATCTAAACACAAATGAATTCAGAAGACATATTTCGAATAAATGATCTGGGTCAAGCAAACGACTCGGCCTCGACCCACCTCTCACTTGATTCAAGGATATGTTTTTATTTAAGAGTAGTAGTAGTAGTAGTAGTAGTAGTAGTAGTAGTAGTAGTAGTAGTAGTAGTAGTAGTAGTAGTAGTAGTAGTAGTAGTAGTAGTAGTAGTAGTAGTAGCAATGAAATTCTTTCACTAAAAGGTCGCTACTGGACTTTTACATTTCAATGTAAAAAAAAAAAAAAAACGGGCATTTTCCAAACCTTTCGAGCCAGCTTCGATGGTTGACAGGACTACAAAAGAATGTGGGCCCGCATATCATCTTCTTTTGTACTTTTTATAATGTCTACTTGCATCTACAACTATTTGCAATCCAATTGCAGACATAATCTTTTTCCCTTTTTCCGAACATGTTAAAAAGATCCTTCCCTCAAAAACATGTTTTCTTCTGGGTGACTTTTTTCTCTGGTGCTTGGGAATATCGACATTTTCATAAATAGTCGGGGTAAACTGGTGTACTTTGCATTCAATATTTATATAGATAGAAATTTGAATTTCTTCAAGTTGATAGACATTGAGAAACCATCCAACAAGCCTGCATTTGTTTGACATTATTGTACACAAGTACCGCATTTTGCCAGTACAGTAGCCCGCCTCCCCAACGGACCTCCTTCTAAGCAGACATCCGGTTCCGGCGGACAGTCCCGCGGCACCGACGGCTTTCCCAATCTCGTTGCCGGACACCCCTCTGACGCGGACAAGGGGCAGGGTTTTAATCCCCCAAATAATAGAAATACCCCTCTGTGCGGACACAAAATCGTTAAATTCTTTGCTGTCCGTAAAAACGGCATAACAATATACACGTATTTTTTGTCCAATACAAGTTACAACACTATTGAATTTGAAAAGATGTCGAAAGACCAATTTCTGCGAGCAGATTTCACAACTTGTAAATTGGTCGTTGCATTGGCCAATAGCTTGATCCACGTCTCAAATACAGCAATTCTGCTTACTCACGTATTACATTCTTAAACAGTTATCCATCATATCATTGTGTGAGCGATACATCTATTGATTTTCGTTCAATTATTTAGTTTCCATTGTGTTTCTTTCAGCGCACATGTGATGTCCCCCATTTTGATTTTACTGCAGAAAGTTGAAGATGGGGACCTGTTCGTTTCCAGTCTTACACACCCAAAAAAATCGAACACCAAGAAAACTTGTAGTTTACTCTTCATCATTTTGTCTATATATTTCTGATTAATAAGTGATTTATCTGTTCTAAATTATGTTGCTGTTTGACGGAAGTATGAGAAAAAAAAATCCCACAGAGCATCCTATTACTGGACCCAGTGAAGGACCATTACTGAATGGTCCCGCACTGAGAGCTGCCCAGCCTGCAAATGTGTGCACGTATGAGCACTGACGAGGCAGGACGAAGGAAATGTGTCTCCTACTGGTTTAAAATTACCTACAGTTAATACGATTTTATAAATATGTCCATGCTTACAACTTTCGATACTTATTATATTTTGATCTATAGGTAAAAATACGATTAAGTGTATATGTACTTTTCATCTGCAGTCTCGGGGGTTTATATCATCCAAAACATGACCTTATGTTGATTTCAGTCCGATAAAATGCTTATGGTGTATGTAAATTATTTTTGGGACTATCTTACTTTGATGTATCTCAAGTTACAACACTTATGATTGTATTCATGGTTCGTGGAGGGAGAGGTCAAGAGAATGTGTTAAAACAATGTATGGGCATTGTATTGAATTGTTTTTTTTTTTCAGCAACATAACAACTCACAATATATGGACAATTACTTTGTAGTAATTAATTATTTATTGACAACATTTGCATATTGACCATTGTATATATATATATATATATATATATATATATATATATATATATATATATATATATATATATATATATATATATATATATATATTGTTGCAGCAACATGACAATACATACTCTGTATGTAAATTTTCTATGTATCTATAATGCAGTTGTGTCTGGTATTATACAATAGAATATACTTGATCCCCTCTTCAATGGAAAACCCCTGCAGAGGACACTTTCTCTGTGCAGAAGGGGTGTCCGCTATAGAGGGGGGCTGCTGTATCAGACCTCTGTTATTATTAATACCATTACATATGAATCAAATATCAATTTACCTTGAAAAGATTCCCAAATAAATTTGATCAATTAGAAATGTACCTTCTTCTCTCTGGCCACACCAATGGATACTGTGCATGTGGTCTCTGTTATATAAACATTAAATAATGCCTGCCTCTCCATGTGAAGGAAGATCAAGCTAAATATGTGATCGTATATATGTGTAAAAAAGGCGCGAACGAAATAAAGGATATACACTATCAAAGGAAAACCATTCATTGATACTATTTTAAAACCATGCTACATATATGTAGATATACTTATATGTGTAAGTGTGTGTGCGCACGCGCACGCGCGCGCGTGTGTCTGTGGGTGCGTGTGTGTCTTTGTCTGTGAATAGCGTGCATGTCAAAAGTAATGATAAGGCATCATGACCATGGGTATTTTCGCCAAAATGTCCAGTTGATGTGGATATTTCTATAAACTTATTCTAATCTAACTGATTTGCTCTAAAAATGCTTAAGAACAAAAATGAATCAGGGTTTTTGAAGAAATTAAGAGATGCTTTTTAAATGTATAACAAAATGGGTCCACCAATTTTACAAATTTTGACAAAATAAGCCAGTTTCAACATTTATATATATATATATATATATATATATATATATATATACATATATACATATATATATATACATATATATATATATATATATATATATATATATATATATATATATATATATATATATATATATATATATATATATATATATATATATATATATATATACATATATACATATATATATAGGCAGATGCATGTATAAAAATCCTTGATACGTTTTGGTGAATACATGTACTGAGATCATCAAAGAGGAAATTGGACTTCTTTATCTCGAACATATTTCAACAAACATCCAATATCCCCCCCCCCCCCACGCAAAACGCTTGTATTTACAAAACAATTTTGAACAGATTTCTTCTTAAGTTCAAATAAATTCTGCGAAGCCTTGCAGTCGACACAACAACTTTGATGTAGATTTGTACTTTAGTTCAAATAAATTCTGTGAAGATTTGTGCTCAATTATGTATATAGGTTTGTGTTTGTTCCTCTTTGTCCAGAACCACTTCCTAGTAGTCATTACCCTCTTCCAAGTCCGAACTATTCACTCTCCACAACTTAACTTGTCATTGTAAAACCTATATACATAACGGCAGTACAATCGTCCACACTGCACACGTCCTTCTGTAGAATTTTGACATAGGCTGTATAAGCCCAAATAAATTAGAGTGTGTTCAGCGGGTAACTGCTCAGAACATGTGTCCAAGCCTATGCCAGTACATATCTCTCTGCGTAGCAGCTCCTTGTCTAAGCTAAGTACTCAGCAAAGACAAGGCACATAATAATGAATAAATGTAAACGTGACAAATGATGAATTAGCAAAATACGTCAGGTTCTCTTATAGATGCAGAGCTTTATAATGAAAAAAAGCCTTCCTTTCACACCGAACATAATTACTAAATTTGTATAGTACAAGATCCGATAAGAACAATTTGACTTGCCTCTGAACCAGCATCTACTAATTCTACCTGGATAGTTTATCTTAGTTAAACCAACTGCCGGTGTATAAATGGAGCAGAAACAAACTGGGGCATTATATCTAATCTCAGTGATAGTGAAATAAACAGTTGCAGCTGAACCATCTGTACACACCGAGGGACACCTAATAAGTACTGCAGCAATGGTTTCCCTGCACCAGAAATGTGAAACAAACCCCATGGTGACACCTACTCCTCACTTTGAAAGGCTCCAAACAATAAAGCTCTATTTCATTGCCGACCCTGAGTAACTGTTTCGATGTAATGGGTTAGGTTTGTGGCATTGGAGTCAATAATGTCAATTTGAGTAAATGTGTGATGTTGAGTAAATGTGTACTTGGGCATGACAATAAAAAATGAAAGTCATCAGCATTTAAGTTAAAACCATGTTATCAAAATGTAATTTTTCTTATCCTGACTTTAGGTACAATGAGGAAAACTTGGAACTGTCTTTGGCGGCTGCGTCCTACCGATAGCCCCTTGGGGTTTAACCTGACAGAAAACATTCCTGAAAGTGAATATTAAAATAGAATAATGCCAAAAGATCAAATACAGTAACAAAACAGCAAGTAAAAAATCTGTAAAATTATTATAGTCAAAATTTCTAATGATCATCGGATATTAACAGCAAAATCTATAGGGCAAGTCAAAATAGAATGGAAGTCATTAGTATGTCAGTTGAGAGAATGCAATCACAATATACGTTTTCTTAACATGATATCTAGCACAATTAGGCAACCTTTTAACTGTCTTAGGCCGCTGCTTGCTACCGATATCCCCTGGGAACAAGCTAGTTTAAAGTGTCTCAAAGGTGAATATTAAAACAGAATAATGCCAAAAGATAAAATTAAGTGGCAAAACAGACAAGTCTAAAACCTCTAAAATTATTGAAGCCAAACTTTCTAACCATGTGTCGATATTAACTGCAAAATTTGTAGATATCTTTGATCCAAAGTACATCTTTGAATCCTCTTGACTCAAGTCTAGCGAAATTGAATTTGGTTCTAGATGCAAAGTCCTGAAATTTATAACAAATACCACCAAATCTCAAACTTTGTGACAAAATAGTATTATATCCAATAGTTTCCAAAATATTGCTTTACTGTACGGGAAAGAATAAATAACTACTTCGTAGTTAAACTCGTCGATTTTGTAATAGACTTTTATTCAAAACCTGTCATTAGTGACCCGAATATCCAAGCCTAGAAATATATCTTTGAAACCATCTGAATTGTTATCTTCCAAAGGGATGTCTTTTCAGGAAATTTCTTTAGCAATTTCAATGAAATTGTGTACATTTACACAAGAAATATCGTCAGTATATCTTTCATTGTTCGATAATTTTATAGCCATTTGAAAATCCCCTTTTCTTCAATATATCCATCCACTAAGCCAGGTTAAATATAAATCTTCATGTAATGGGGAGCAGTTGCTACCCATTGTAATGCGTTTAAATTGTTGAAAAACCAATAGTCTATATTGAACAGAAGTGTTACCGCCTGTCCAAAACAAAACATAGCATCTATTAACGTTTGAACATTGTGAGATTTAAAGTTACTTTTTGCATACTCATTGTGCGTTCAATAAGCTTTTCTTGTATATAAATTAACATTTATGTATGGTTTACTATTTTGTTTAAACATTTGACTAATCAATTCTGAACGAAAACGTTCGACTTCCTTTGTGGGTAGATTTGTGTGCAGTGTAAAAATTAAAATATTGGATATATTTTTGCTTTCAAATCCCCGATTTTAGATACAAACTCCGATTAATTGCCAATACTCAAATAGCAGCGTACTTTAAAGTTTCTAAAAATTCCATTACATTATTTACGGAAAGGATTCCAAATTGCAGTCAAACACAATGTTACATTCTTTGATAACTATTTTGCACATTTTGAAGCACTAACTATGAATGTAGATTTTAAAGGACTTTTATATAGTTTGGGTCTCCAGAACAAAAGTGTAATAGAGGAGTTCTCTTTAGAAATTTTGATATTGAAAATTTATTTTCTTCTCTTTAATATGTGTATCTATCAAATTATCAATGGATTGTTTGCGTAATTTATATACGTTATTTTCTCTAATGCCTGAAGTATTTTTCTTACCAAGTTCATTTTTCAAAAGATCCAGATAAGATCAAATGCAGATGACCCAAATTCATTAGAAGCCTTATCAATGTTAATTATTACAATCATTTCTTGTAGTTCCTTTACTGATTTTGAATCTGTAGGTTATTTTAAATTTACTGCATTGAAATTCTAAATTTGGGACTTGTAACGATAAATTCGATTTTGAAAGACTCTTTTCAAGTTTGACAACCATCCTTCAAATTTCTAAAATTCCACTACTTCTTTCTTTGCCCATTTCATACAGTAGGGATCAAGTGTATCGCATGTATGTTGAAAAATAATGTAAGCGTACAAGTTAGGACATATCCGAAGTTTTGTACCTTTTTTGCATCTATTCGTTTAAAACTAAATTTTATATAATGTATCCTTGTTAGCCGTAAATACATATTTGTATTTTGCATCAACAAAATTAGAATATTTTCTGTTAGACAATATGTCATAATTTGATTGGGTGCGATATTCTCAAAAGTAAATGAGTCAGAAATTTCTTGTAATTCATGATACTTTGTCCAATTTTATTGCCATATTTATAGGAAATAATGGGGGGGGGGGGGCGGCTCTTTTATTTTGCATTCCTTGAGAATCATGTTATGAACAAATTTCATTTTGGAAAGGGTCTGAATGTTCAGTGAATCAATAATTTTGTCTTCAAAAGGAATGCTTCAAATGATTTGATCCACTTAAAAAAAAAATGTAGAATCTGGTTTCCGAATAGTGACTGTGAATGCATACACAATTTTACAGGAAAATTGCAAAAATGAGTCTTCAGAATAAGTTAGACCCAAATATTCATTCATTCTGGTTATATATTGAAACGAAAGTGCTCTAAGAGTTATTGCAATTGATCAATGTCATTCTAGAAAGCCTGTAGTAAATTTTGATCAATGTATTTTATATCCAATCCCTAAATTTCCTGTTTTTCCGTGATTTTCATTGCCCAAGACTTCTTCTTCTTCTTTGAATACCGGCCTGATTATTATGTAAAGGTGTGTGACTGCTATCAAGAGTTACAGAGTCCAAGTTCCTTGCATCTCCAGAGCCTAAAATTCCGTCACTGAGTCCAAAGGCAACAGCTGAGTTAAGTTTTTTGATCCATAAATCTTCCACTTACAATATATATATATATATTGTGATAACGTAACTATCTTGGTCTAACAAATTTGGCTGTATCTAATTGATAATTTGTATCCGGCTATCTGAATGTAAATGTTCCTCAGAATTGAAATGTTACACAAAAGAGTGTTTAATATGTGATTTTTAGTTGAAGTTTTGTTACCACTAAATCCCTTTTTACCTAAATGACTAACTAGCCCCCATATTGTGATTTACATTTGATGCAGGATATTAAATAAATGATATTGGCAGATTCACAAGACAATATCAAGTTTTCTGATCAGGGATATCTCAATTTGATTTTTTTTTCAGTAGCGTTCCTGTGAAAATCTTTGTTTTTGATAAAATTTGAGTTACAAAATACTATTATTATTTCCGTCAAAATATATTCCAAAATCAGCACCCCAGACCAAAGCGGAACCGTTTTTACTGCTGTTCTCACTGTTCATGATTTGCTTATGAATTTATAAGTAATTTAGAGAGCCCATCTTGCCATTTATTTATATTGATGTCCCAAAACATTTTCATGATTCGTCATTCAATTCCACTGAGTAAGAAAATTAACAAAAACTATAACTAAAACAAGACCAAAATGGGTGCTTGACAAAAGACGTTATAACAGTATGCTTTGAAAATCATTTATTGGGGATGTGCCTGCACAGACGTACCCACTGAGCATCAAGGGCTTAAAGCTATGCAAATTGAATATGTGTCTTTGTGTCCAGAACCACTTCCTAGTAGTCATTATTCTCTTCTGCAGTCTGAACTCTTTGATTTCCATAAGCAAATGTGTCACTGTTTAACATATATACATATGGAAGCACTATTGTTCATAATGCGCACGTTTTTCTGTTGAATTTTGATGTAGGCTGTATTAGCCCAAATAGAAAAGGGTCTTCAGCTGGTTACTACTGAGAACATGTTTTGGAGCCTATAGCGGCATCTTGTTGAACCTAAATACCAAGCAAAAAATAATGTACGAATGCATATTTCTGTGACATTTGAGCCAGAAGTAAAGTCACATAGCCAAATTCGACATTACCTTGAAAAAGGGCTCAGAAAAGTGGTGGGCTATCAACGCATCAGCAAAAGGTTTAAAGGGGTCTTTACACATTAAGTGGAAATGGTTGGGAAACTATTGCACACACATTGCAAAAGAGTTAGGAAGAGTTTTGAAAAAGGTTGGTATTTAGCTCGAAAGGTTGGAGAAATATTGCTAAAGATTGATGCGTTGGATGACTATTAACTGCAACGTGGGCGTAGCTACATGTGCATGGTAGCAATTGACTCCTTTCCCACAACCAGCCAGACACGCACTTTCTCACCTCCACATAACGGGAGAGGGCATTGTGGGGCAGAACATATCTTAGCATGGGAGAATGCAAACATGAAAGTCTTTTAAAAGTGCAGTTAAAATGATTTTTACGTGAGAAACTTCGAACCTTAGCTAGTGGAAAAGTTATGATAAATGAAAATAATTAGGGCATTCTTTCGTTTCTTGTGTACAGGACTCTTTTGCCATTATTATTGAAATGCTACCCGACATTTCTAGTAGAGAAAGGGTGTCTATATCCGGGACTGTAAAGATTGAAAATATTACAAATATTCCATGCAAATATAGCTTGCACTATTGAGCTACTTTTATGAGAAATGTGCTGAGACTACCACTGTACTATTCACAGACACACACACAGACACACACACACACACACACACACACACACACACACACACACAGGAAAAAAAGAAAAGACCGAGTACATGTATACTAAGCACTGAATGTAACAACTTATGTGTATGAGTTTGTAAATGATTTCGAATTGAGTAAATCAATTATTATTGCACAAGCTAAACAAGGAGAAAGTTCTTAAGAATTGGGCTGGTGTTTGTCAAAGCCTGTCAGCCTACCAATATAAATATGTACTGCTTAACAAAAATAACTCCTCTGCAACTCTCATGACTTTAAGAAATAGATAATATAATACATTATATAATTGGCACACAGGAAAGTCTTCACTCTGAATGGTGTGACCTGTTGTGAATTTCTCCATGATCCCTAACTGTAAATATTTACATTTTACTGACAAGTAGGACAGGGCCAAAAGTCCTGTGTTGTTTAATTTTCTTATGTTTCTAATTTATAAATATTGTCCTGTAATATAATGTAATGGATTCTCTACTGTCGAGAGAGGGGAATAAAACTAACATATTCAAGCTGTGGCTGTCTTTATTTTACGCATGGGGAGAGGTGATTCTAACACATTGGTGTCAATTACCTTCGTACTTTTGACAGTTCCGCACTGAACGCATTTTGATCTTGAGGAATGTCTGCCCTTTATCACGCAGTAGCATATTTTCAAAAGTGGCTGCACAACAGTCATTGATGCACACTCTGAAAGGATCTCACCAGGGCAAGATTCTTGCTAATATTCACTCTGAAAATGGGGTTTATCCCAAAATTGCCCTCACTTACTGTAATAAGTTTCCGTTTTCTCACTGTTGTACAAACCTCATTGCAGCTGACTTTTCAATTTCTTTTCACTCACACAGCTATCTGAACATTGATATTTTCCCATCACATGAGGTTTATTACTGGATAGGTGCCCATATTGAAACATACAGGCAGGCAGGCTTGCTCCCCAAACAAATTCCCTTGTGAATGGAGGCAAGAAAGCAGTTGTGCACAGTGGCTCCACGTGTGACGGAAAGTCTTGAATTCCACCCAAGTTCAAAACGAGGTGCCGATGCCTAAGCTTATCATGTGGACTGGTGACTTCGTTAACAACAAAACACTGTTCACAATAAAGTCTAAAAGTGTATACTATATCGTTGTTATAATAATGATAATAGTAATAATAATAATAATAATAATAATAATAATAATAATAATAATAATAATAATAATAATAATAATAATAATAATAATAATAATGGAACACCTGTTACATTGCCATTAACCTTGGACATAAGCATGCCACACAACACACACATACACACATATATATCAATGAACTTATTTGGCTCTGCCGAAAGACCCCTTTTCACACTATGGAGATCTGACTTCATCTGCTCAAAGTGTCTGCATAAGACATGAGGTAATTTGTTTCAGGAGGTTCAAAAATGGTTATGAGACGTGGGTGTAAAGATTTTTGGTATGGTTACTAGGAGACAAGAGCCAATAGCGCAATTGTGTGTAGCACACAGACAATTCCGCAAACATCCATAAACTAGGATTGTGTGCTTTCTTGACCATTGAAACAATCCAGAAGGTAAGTCTATCAAAATACAATATCTATGAATATGATGAAGAAAGAAATACTACAAACAGAAAACAAGGACTTTAAATTTAAAGATCAAAATTATACATAAGAAAATGGAGTTGAGGCGAAATGTGCCTGCAGAACATACTCTGACCAAGTAGGCGACTTTGTTTATATCTGTGCCTCAAAAATGTTGTACTGGAAAATATACAAATATGGCGCAATTTACGCTAAAGAAATTGGCCAACAAACGGATTACTGAGTTTTCAAATGTCATTACGTGTTGTTGCATAACGCGTGAACTGAAAGTAGTCTCCAAAGTAGAGATACTAAAAGAACTGGCCAGTAAAGAAAACACAACTGTAAACTATGATTACACGAGTACAGACCACCAACACTGGGTGGAAGTGCAATTGTCAAGAAAATCCAAAATATGAATGACAAGAAGTGTTAAATTGCCATGACTCACATTTTTACACAAATACACACACACACACACACACACACACACACACACACACACACACACACACACACACACACACACACATATATATATATATATATATATATATATATATATATATATATATATATATATATATATATATATATATGTATGTATGTATATATTCTATGCATGCAAGTTCTCAAATCACAGGTCACAGGTCCTGTACACTCAATGGTGAATCACCCTACTCCAAATAGCATATTAAATTGAAGCTATACTGAAGAGAATGAAAAGCTGATGTCGGGCTGCATGCACGTCTCAAAACAAAACATAAAGTAGCTGAACGGCTCAGAATGCAAAATATGCCCACATGCGGGTTTGTTTGTTTGTTTTGTTGGTTGGTTGGTTTTGTTTGTTTGTTTGTTTGTTTCTCTGTTTTCTGTTTTGTTTGTTTTGTTTTGTTTTTTGTGTTCTTTTTTCTGTCGCTTCACACAATCAATGAAAATCATTTAATGATCGTAATAAATTTCGGATTACTATCGTTTGGTTTCTGTTTGTAGGGAATGCGACAAAGTATAATTCAGAAGTAATGGAAAATGTGATGGAGAGTCCACATATTTATCAACCTTTTATTATCTCCAGCTGTAGAGGAGATACCGATTACATATATCATGATCACGTTGACCTCTGAATATTTGCCCATTGACAACCTGTTAAATACAGTATGAGGGCATGACATCAAATCTAAATTTTGGGTAATGGAAAGAATTTAAAATTGGAAATCTTGCATAATTGGAACAGACAAATAGATTTAGATATTCACACGTCTTTGCATTTGTTCCTGGATATCTTCCAAATTCTTTTTTTTTTTTTTGTGGGCTAGCCTATTGCACATGTGTGGGACAAAATCATAGCATACTGAATTATGCAAATGAAAGTTTTTTGGGTTTTTTTTTAATTACAGTTTTGAATTTTCGAAAAAGAAATAAAATACAACTCCAAGTTGTAATATTCTTTTATATTGCAGAGACATAATCATATATGTTTGTCAAACAAAAATAGTTGCTTCTAGTTCACTCTTACTTAGAGACAGTATAAAGCATAAAGAATAAACGTCAAACCCAAAACATTACCACATGTGATGAGGAAACAACTGTAAATGTCTCCAGATCTGTACCAGGTTGCAATAATATCGGACTACCATAACACACTCATGTACGTGTATGATATGTTACTGAACGAAATAGTACATGTGCAGAGAATACAAAATCAAGACGTCAGGATGGTCTCCAAAGCAAAGCAAATAACTCCCGTCCTTAAGTCCCTTCACTGGCTACCTGTACAGAAAGCTATCAAGAATACAACAAACCTGATGAAATACTACTGAGTATACAACATTACTCCCAAACTTCTTAGTGCCCATACCCATAAAATTACAACCTTACCCGTTCCCTGCACTCTTTAAATAATTGCCTCTCAGCCCCCAGTTAAATTAAGGCCTGCAGGATATAGAGTTTTTTTCCTGTGCCAGTCCCAAAGTGGAATACATTTCCGTGAAACCTGTGGCAAAACAAGTGAGTGACTGCTTTAAAACAAAAACATACGGCTTTCCTTTTCATAAAAGCATGTCACATTATGCAGACTGCTAACTGCAATATGTAATGACTAGTGTATTCATTACTGTAGTGAAAATTTCTAAATGCGTTCGAGCTGATTTGAATTGTAAAGTATGCTATTTAGTGGTCGTATATTATATCATCATTTCCGTTCGACGAGGAAACTGTTGAGGAAATCTGAGTTTTGCAACAACTGGGGATCTAAAAACAAACTCCCAAGACTTATTGTTTGATATCTGGGCCTCTTACCACAGCTTCCCGAGTCCAAATAGCACCAGAGCATATATTTCCTCTGAAAATTGATAGCTTATTTTTAAGGACGGCTTAAGCAAGACTTGATATCCTTTGCTGATTTCTTTTGAAAATTGGCATCATTTGGCCCCCTGTACTCGGGGGGGGGGGGGCAGAAAGATGGTATCGAAAGCATAACCGAAAGCTCCAAAAAAGGCATCACCAATGTGACATCCACATCCTGATTTCTGAAATGCAATGAGCTAGTCGCCACAATATGTGGTAAATAGGCTAGATGAGAGATCCTCATCCTGTTTCATATCATTATTGATCCTGAAAGATGTGCTAAAACGTCAGTCCAGGGCACTGTAACAACTTGGTATTCTCTGTTTCATATCATTATTGAATTTACAAAGATGTGCTTATAGGTGTGTCCAAAGCAAGGGAATAATTTGATATGTGTAAGTAACTTTTCTAGTCTCTAAGGACTTTCCTTCATCTTTTTGGAATCGGAACAGTGGTAAATAGACATAGACCATGCAGGAAGATACCAAGCGTTTTTGAGCTGATGTTTAGTTGGCAGAGGTACAGTGACCATTTGAGGAACCATTCTTGATATGGTCCGTGTAATTTGGCCAAAATTTCCATCTGTTTAATCACATTTCAGAAATTTGAGGGCTATGTTAATCTCCGAGACCAACACACTGTGTTAACTAAAACGTCCCCCTTAAATGAAACGTCTGGGAAAAATTGCGAATTAGGGTCAATTTGGTTGTGTAAGAGTTTATACGCACACAGTGTCATTCTTGGAAAATAATTCTACATTTTTCTCGTTCTGAAACCTCATCAACAGTGTTAAGCATGCCAGAGTATCGGCAACATACTCTCTTAATTCCCATAAATTTGATCCCTTGTTAGATAAAATGACTAACATCCTGCAATTAGATGAGCACTTTTCTTGATTATTATTCTCAACGAAAGGCACATTGTGGCGATGTTGTGCGCTAGGACATCAAAGAAACTCTGCAATGATGTCATACCTGCCGAATTAATATCTTTTCAAACCTGACAAACAAAGCACATGTCTGGTGATTCTTCAACTTATTCTTTCAATCCCGACTAATACATCTAGCCAAAAATTCAGTCTCGTACTAGACAAATAAGATAGATAGATAGATAGATAGATAGATAGATAGATAGATAGATAGATAGATAGATAGATAGATAGATAGATAGATAGATAGATAGATAGATAGATAGATTTTCATTGTGAATAATTCTTAGAATGTCAGTCAATTGTTTCATGTTCTGTGTGTTATGTATATTATTGTATATTCTGATTCCTACAGTTTCTTAATGTTTCTGTGAAATGTATTAAGCGCGTTACATGAAGACTTATGAACTCTTATTATTCTTAAGTAATATGTGTGATCAGTAAGTGAGTAAATCTGAAACAATGGTCTGGTTAATCTTTTGAATGTAACAATCCTGTTTACAGTGCAATTACTCTGCTGATGTACAGACGGAACTTTCTCATTGGTCTGTTGTGTTTATTTTCAGTCCCATTCATCTCTGTCATTAGCGATATATTTGCGAAACTACAAACAGTTTATGATTTGAAATCTAGTTGTCTGTCTGTTAATAGCACTATGGTCCAGTTGCATCCTTTCTATTTCAATTTATGTCCATAAATTTTATTGGCAAAATGACGCAAGTAAAAGATGCATTCAAGCGATCCAGAAACATGATCAATGTAATAGTCATACCCAATGGCAGTTTAGCTTGTGGCATACCTCGAATAAATGTGGTCATTATCCATACAGCCACCATTTTTCCATTGGCTGAACATGAAGTACCTTACTACAGCAGTCCCCCTCTGCAGCGGACACCCCTTCTGCACAAATAAAGTGTCCACTGCAGGGGGATGTCCATTGAAGAGGGGATCAAGCATATTATATTATATAATAACAGACACAACTGCATTACATAACATAGAAAAAGTTATCAATAATTTATACACATAGTATATATTGTCATGTTGCTGCAGAAAAAATAAAATTAAAAAAAAATAAACCAACAAATCAAAAAAAAAAGACAAAAACAAAAACAAGACACACACACACACACACACACACACACACACACACACCCACACACCAAAAAAGCCACAATTATATACAATGTTCAATATGCAAATGTTGTCAATAATTAAATACTACAAAGTAATTGTCCATATATTGTGAGTTGTTTTGTTGCTGAAAAAAAAAAATAACAAACAATTTAATACAATGTCCATACATTGTTTTAACGCATTTTCTTGACCTCTCCCTCCACGAACCATGAATGCAATAACAAATTTCGTAACTTGAGATACATCGAAGTAAGATAGGCCTAAAAATAATTTACATACACCATAAGCATGGTATCAGATGTTTTTAGAGAGATATATGTGCAATATCTTTATACACTTTTTACTGTGTATTTTTCACAATACGCAACATACTTTTAGTATGAATGATTTATAAAATTCCATTATATGTTTTAGTATAAATTCTTATCTACAGTATCCTGTAAGACTAATAAGGAGTAATTACATCCCCCTTTTGTACATTTTGCTGATGATGTGCATCAGACAATCACATAGAGGACAAACGATCATCTTGATTCTGCATCATTTTCTTTTCTCATTGGAATTCATTGAAAATCCATTGAGCAACTCTCAACCTGAATTCTTGAGATGTTTAGCAAAGCATTGCTGTGGAAATGTGTGATTGGAGCCAGGGTTTACACACACAGATTTATTGTTTAACACACTTAGGGCAGTGTTCGTAAAACTTACAATTTTTACTACAAGATGGGGATATAACTAATGCTGCTGTGTTGGTATTCTAAGTAGCAGTCCTTGCTATGCACCAATACGAAACTCTTTCATCAAAAGAAAAAAAGTTGGGAGCTCCATGACTTTTGTCCATAGATACTGGTCTGGTGTTGTGCACACTACCGCTACTGCTGAATTTGTTTTCTAAGCTATCCTTGTCTCTCCTGAGATATGGATGGCTTATATTTGACCTACTGATCCTCAAAAGAATTGTATTAGGAGGGCTGGTTGTTTTGGTCTCAAATCCATTTTTATTTCAAAGTTTGTGTGTGTTCTAGCGAAAATACATGCAGATTTTGTACAAGGTAGGGCGACAAGTGGCTGCTCTGCCAGCACTCCCAGAGGATGTGCAAGAGGGCCAAGTGTAAGAGTGCTGCTAAAAGCCAGGCCAACGAATCTGACTTTGCTGCGTCTTCTTCCACAGTCACATCATTAGAGAAACAAAAGTGAACCCACATGGCTTGCCTGCAGGCTTCCCTATGCCCCACCCAATCCAATGAATAGAGAAAGAAGTACGTAGTCATAAGCTGGGCAGCAAAAGATCAACTCATGAACATCCTGAGCACTTGTTTTCTCAGCTTCTAATCTAAGACTCTCGGAAGTCTTGGAGATGATGGACAGAAACCAATGAAACATATGAATCTGATCTAGCAACTGTTTCCTCCCTTTCAGCCCACCACATCAGATTCCCATCCAATGAGACATGCTAAGTGCTGCCTGTATCATTCAGCCTAGGCCGTCCAGCCTCGATCTGTTTCTGAATTCTCAAACTCCTAGACAGCCACATGAGTGAAACCACAATGGAGACCTTCAGGTCACCATTTCGGCATTCAAAAACACTGGCCGATTCTCCGAGCTCCAGGGTCCAAGACTTCAGGCTGAACATCCAGGCATCCCAGAACATAGAAAGCCTGACCAAGCTCTCAGGTTTGATACCTCGAGTTGAATGTCCAGGCATCATAGAGCAGTGGAAACGATATCCAAGTCTGTGGTGGTGCTTACCTGTGTAGCAAGCCTTTGGTTCCTGTGGTTGTGGCCCCTACCACTACCCAAGTGCCGACTTTGGCACCTGCAACCACTGTGCCGCCAGTGCTGGCTGCTGTGCCTATGGCCAAACCTAGACAGAGCAGATTGGGATCTTACTGCACCCTCCAGTTGAGCCAGGTACCCTGCCTCCCTACTTTGAGAGGCAAGAGGAACACAATTTGTGCAGGTGGTACCAATGCACCTTTACAAAATTCATGTGTACCTTGAGGACTTGCTGACCCAGGCACTACGGTGCCTAGATTTGCACCACACACAGACCAGAGACCATTCTGGAACTTCACAAATGCTCTTTTTGGTATCCAGTTTGATTTGGTCACTCTCATCTGTTGTCCTTCAGAAGACAGGTGGTTCAAACTCACTGATCCTCAAGGCATTTCTGACTCACAAGGTTAGCTTGGCCCAGCATTGGCATACCCTGATAGCCTCCCTGACCTAGATAGACTCTCTGGTCTCCCTGAGTCACCTTGACCATCGTCTCTTGCAGCATGCTCTGTGGGACAGATGATTGAGAGACCATGGCTACCAAGGGCAGGTGCCTGTACTCTCAGCAGACTGCCTGCAGCTCCTTTGGTGGACCAAGTGAAAGAACCCCATGTCGGGTCAGACATTGACTTTACTTCAGGTGCAACACACTTTGTACATGGACTCATCAAGGTCTGGGTAGGGGACCCATGTAAAGAGGCAGAAAGGATAAGGCCTTTGGCCCATGCAGTATGTCTCCCACCACATAAAGTGGTTGAGACTGGAGGGTATGGAGGCACTCGACCACTCTCAGGACCCACAGGAGCACAAACACAATCTCATTACGTGCAACAATAGGACTGTATTTGCCTACCTCAACCACCAACTGAATGCTGCCTTAGTTAGCTGGACACATCACTTGATGGTGCTCCAAAGTCGACTCATGCATGTGATGTATGTGCTGGGAGCACAAAATGTCCTGGCCAACCCTTGAGAAGAAGTAATCCAGTAGGGAAGGAGGAGTCACTTTACCCAGGGGTCATTCATGCCATATAGGCCAGATGGGTTACCCCAAACATGATCTGTTCATGACAAGCACAAACGCAAAACTTCTGTTTTAGTATTGCCTGCACAGGATCCCCAGGCCTGAGTGGTGGAAGAACTAGCCTATGTCTGCATAGCGGCTCTCGTTCACACAACTTTGCAGAGTATGCAATGTACTGACCTGTGCCCTCGTTGGCTGGTGTCTTGGGCAGTGAACAAACACTCAGTATCATGTATATAGGCACATCGCCAGTGAGGTCCAGCACACATGACACAACTCAACTTCTCATTGCTTAATGTATTATAAAGAATCACCAGTAGGTGGCTAACACATTTTTGAGTCCTGGTTTATGGAATTATCTGCGAACTTAGCAGGCAATGATATATAGGCACCAATGCTGTTGTCACTTGCAAGGCCACAAAAGGAAACGAGTATGTATACTTCAGGTGAGACAAATATCAGGATAGGAGAGTATTTGTCCGCTCCTTTTTACACACATATTATATGCTCACTTAATCCCTATAGTATGTTACAGGGATTGAGGGGTGTGACGTTATATGCCAATCTCTATTTAACGTCTATATAATTGACATTTCTCAACTTTTTGATAAGCAAGATTTACCGGTATACATATGTAGTAGATCAATCAGCTGCCTCCAATTTGCTGATGATTTGGTATAGTGTCCGACACAAAAGAGGGTCTGCAGAGATGCTCAAGTAGGCCTCAATTACAAATCTACTGTGAAGAATGGGAGTTTGATGTCAATGCTTAAAACAAAATTAACTCCACAGGAAGGAAAGATAAGGATTTTTTTTTGTTGTTGTTTTTTTTTTTTTTTTTTTTGTTTTTTTTTTTTTTTGTTTTTTTGTTTTTTTGTGTGTTTTTTTTTGTTTTTTTGTTCTTTTTTTTGTTTTTGTTTTTTTGTTCTTTTTTTTTTTTTTTTTTTTTTTTTTTTTTTTTTTTTTTTTTTTGTTTTTGTTTTTGTTTTTTTTTGTTTTTAATGAAATTATTCTTGGCAATGCAATTATTTACATTTATCTATGTCTTAAACTTTGTCATAATGGTAACTTCAGCGAGGTTGTAACTGAACAACAGATTAAGGTCGTCAAGGCACCATTTACATTAGAAAAGACAATTTGGCGGCGTTCATATAAAACCCTGCAAGCCTAACATGTTTAACTTTGTAATCAATCTATTGCAACATATGCTGCTAGAATATTTCGCATGAAGCAATGAAAAACGTGAAAAAAGATATAGAAGCTGCTTATAAGACCTTGCTTATTGGAAGGATGCCTACTAGTTTCTATCAGTACTTATCTGAACATGGCAAAGCTGGGAATGCGGCTGTGTTAGGAGAGCTTCGTCGAAAGCAATGTGCTATTAAGTACTGGGTGGGATTATTACAACATAGGTCACCCCTTACTTGGATGTGCATATGTAGAAAGTGTCTACCTAGCTCAAAATGTGGCAAGGTCTTGGACATATCAACTATGACAAATGCATTTTCATTTTGAATTGGAAAATATGACAACCAAACCTATTTAGATGGATCCATTGCAACCTTTATTATGTATTGCAAATTAGAATATGAATTTCATGTACTTTGGGAAAAAGCTTACAAATTAACAAATTAAATATACTATGTTTACTGGAAAAGAGGTTTTCTAAGGACGATTACCCACCGACTACATGCCGACGTGAACTCAACAAATTAAGAATCTCGGCGAACATGTTTACAATTGAAGCAGGAAGATCCAATTAAACTAATAACAAAGGACAAATTAATATGTGAAGGTTTTAACAACAAAGACACCAAAACTTAAAAAATCCTTTTTCTCTTTGAGTGTTTGATGTATGAAACAATAAGGAACTACTACTTGGAAAAGATATCCTCAAAATAAACAGACCAACAAATGGTGAATACGAAACATTTAGATATTTGATGACCAAAGGGAATTGTGATCTGGTTGCACAGTTCTGTTGGGAAGCAAAACAACAAAGGGAGCCTAGTGGGGCAAAATAACAATACATGATCATAGCAGTACGTAAGTGAACAGTGCGCTGTACGCTTCTGTTACTCACTTATGGACTTAAACTTATGGTTCAACTGTTTGGTGCTGTGTTTATACAGGTTTGTATGATTTTTCTATTGTTGGGACATTTTGGGATTGTCCTAAATTAGCAGCGGTAAACTAGGTTATGGTTATATTATCTTGATAAAATGTATTATTTATTTAGAACTCATGTATTCATCTGTTTCTCAGCAAGTGCGTGAGGGCACGTCATACTGGTATATATTTGTAGTTATGTTTGTGTTTCAAAAAAGGCCTTTTCTTTCTATGAATTCTTTATTTCTCCCTTTTTTCCGTTCAATCCCAACCAATTTGTCCGACGTTTCAACTGAAAACTGTTACATGCAAAAAACTCCATAAGTCACATAATAATACCTCAGTCTGGTCCTTTTCTGAAGAGGGGTGGTAGGTCTGAAAATAGTGCAAATTAGGGCCATTTTTTGTAAAATCTTGAATATCTTCAAAATATTATTGGTACAGGTGCCATTTCAACTTCAATGTATACATTAGTCTTGTAGATGCATTCAGTAAATCAGAAGCAAAAGTTGTGAAATTTAAAGTTATGCTAATAATGGCACTTTAAAAGTTTAAATGTTCAATATCTTAAAACTATCATTGGCAAAGGTGACAGTCCAGCCTCAATTTACAGGTTTGTGCTAAAGACACATCCAATGAAACACAAATCAGAGGTGAATAATTTTAATGTGTGGTCGTTAAGGCCACTGCAGAAGTTAAAATGTTGAATATTGTCAAAACTGTTTTGGAAAGAAATGCCACTCTAAATGAAATTCATAGGTTTGTGCTGTAGATACATCCAATAAACCGCAAACAAAAGTTTTGCAATTTTAATTTATGCTAATAAGGAGCACTAGAAAAGTTCGAACATTGAATATCTTGAATACTTTTATCGGTAGAGGTGTCGTTCCAATTTTAGTCCATACTTGTAGGTCTGGGTGGTATGTGCATCCAATGACTACAAATTTCAATCCATGCTAATACGGCACTTGAGAAGTTCATGTACATATCTTCAAAACTATGATGGGGAGAGGTACCATTCCAACTTCCAATATACAGGGTTGTGATGTTGGCATATCCAAATAAACACAAGCAAACGATGTAGAATTCTACTTCATGCGTGTTTGGGGCACATCAAAAGTTACATTGTTCAATATCTTCAAAACTATTATAGGTTCAGAGGCCATTCCAACTCCAATTCATAGGTTGCTGCCGTAGGTACATACAATAAACTACAAATACAAGTTGTATGATTTTAGTTCATGCCAATTAGGGGAACTACAGATGTTCAAATGTTGAATATTTTCAAAATTATTATAGTTAGACGTATAATTCTAGCTTTAGTTCCAACTGGAAGCCTTTTTGATATTTCGTTCTATTTGACGATATCAAATTATTAAGCGATATTGCTGAATCAATCGGCGATATTATTAAATCATTCAGCGATATCGTTTAATCATTTAGGGATATCTCTAAATCATTTAGGGATATCTCCCGTCATTTAAGGATATATCTAAAACATATAAGGATATCACTAAATGCTTTAGGGATATCAATAATTGAGACAATTTCTCTCTACTCCTAAATCATTTGCCAAATTCATAGCTTTGTTCTGCAGATGCATCCAATGAACTAAAAACAAAATTTGTAGAATTTTCCTTTCTGTTAATTAGGGTCTCTTTAATTATCTTCACAACTACCCTAGGCAGAAGTGCCATTGCAGATTTAATTCACAGGTTTGTGTTGTAAATGCGTCCAATAAACAGCAACCAAAGGTCAATTCTAATTGATGCTAATTACGGCCACTTCAAAAGTTAAAACGCTGGCTTTACTATAGATAGTGGTGATATTGAAACTTCAATTCGTGGGTTTGTGATGCAGGCGCATCAAATAAACTACAAGCAAAATTTGTAAAATCTCAATCAATTCTAACTAACTAGGAGCATTTGAAAAATTTAAGAGTTTGAATAACTTCAAAATAATTATAGGTAGAGGTGTCAATCTAACATCACGCCATAAGGACAATACTCTTGTCTAACATACAGATTATATATATTATTTTGGCTGAAAGTGCCCGAGCACCGCGTGTGTTACCAAACCAATAAACAGGGCCAAAGTGTGCACATGAGGGTTCCCTAGCCCCCCCCCCCATTATGCAATGAGGCATACTAAGGTGTGTAGCAGCGTTTTTTTCTAACAAACGTGCTACTGGCACTACAATCTCACGTTAGTTCAGCCGTGGAATTTCCCAAAAGTATTATTATAAAACACATGCAGTCGGTAAAAACTCTGCATGTTGAACATTTGTCCACAGATGAGCATAATACCTGACTGAGCAATAACTATTGAACAATTTGATTTTTACATCAAAGACGCATTTGGAAAATTTTCTTATCAACATATCTGGTTAGACATAAAATGTGTTTGGCGCAAACAAATCTGCATTTTTCTCTGAAAATTTCACATTTGATACTCACATATTTGTGAGACTCCTTTTTTCAGACTCTACTGAAATAAACACCTGGTATGCTTGTGACCTAATTTGGTTAACTCAGAAACAACATAATTATAGAATGTTTTAGTATGATTGAATATGACATCTTTATTGGCTGTCTACTCTGCACATACATGTTCCTGCTGGGAAGCTAAGGAGTGGGAGTGTGCGCTTATTGGAATATGGACGTTAATAAGGAGGAATACGGGAAGTAACACACATACACACACACAAACACAGAATAAAATATCATTTCATTTATAAAATTGTGGATGCTAACGTGTTCACAAGATTTTCATATTTTGACCCCTATATTGCGTGATATTGTAGGTTGTACCAGCACTATCGAAATGAACTTAGATTTTTAAACACCCTTAAAGTCCTTAAAGTTTTATTTGGGTAACTTTAAAACTGTGAATGTTATTGCTGTCACAAGATGTTGATATTTTGACCTGTACATTACATAATACTATAGGTTGGGCCACCAAAAATGATGTCTATTTTCTGTAGCCATTTTCGTTTTGGCAAATTCAGTACTTTGCGGCAATCATTGTCAGTATGCTAATGATCTGCTTGTGGATTTAGAGACAGAATTTCCAATCCTGTACGAAAAAGAAGCGTTGTTTTACAAAGGTAAGATGTATGTGCTCTTTGAAACATTTATGAATATTGTAGATTTTTTCACTGATCCATTGAGCTCAAAAGGATTAAGTACATACAAGGTTTCAAATCGGACTGGTATGCTGGAACCGTCACTTGTATCAGATATTCTCCACAAATGTGGCCTTCTTCCATTTGGAGAAAAATACATTTCTAAACCCCTTCGGCATCAGATGTAAACTTGTCTTAAGTTTTACAAACCTGTAATTCAAATTTGAAATGACCAGACTACTCATATATACATTTGTGTGTGGACGGTTGATCTCAATCTACTGCAATCTATAACTGTTGTTTTTTTCTCACAAAATGAGCAACTGTGGTGATGAAAACTTACCTTCCGATGGGATAGTTCATTGCTTCCATAATTTTCTCTAGGAGATGTTCAGACAGTGCATTAAATGAACAGGTCTCCCAGTTAGCTACATGTATGGAAATGCAATTTTTTAAATGGCTGCTTCATTTGATCAATTCCTAAGGGTGATATTTTTTTTGTGTCCTTTCAATTTTTACTTTATATGCAAATGACAGAGGAATGTGCCTACTCATAAAAGGGGCTGATACAGGGTTTGTCTTATCTCCATCAATGTAGATACTGAAAGATGTTTAAGTGAAAATAAAGAGGCACTGATGTTTTATGTATGTAGCTGCAAGGGGATGATATTGATATTTTCACGTGATACTTTTCAGAGATTCAACACAGAGTTGCTGGTCACAGAGTTAAAAAAGCAACACTACCATTGGTGTATGTAAGAAATTACGCTTATTGGCATTGATATTATTAACAAAGCACCACAGACATGAAAAAATTATGAATTATTAGGAGTGCATGCTTGACATACAGAACTGAGTTATGTGAATGAATGACATGTGTGTCCCAATTTAAGCTGAACCTGTTGGAGACATGATTGCAGGAATAATATTATATTGTGTGGTTTTCCTATTCGGTATTACAGCAATATTCAAGTTTAAAGTACGTAAAAAAGACTCTTTTTCACAGATGTGTGTCATCGTAGATTTTATACAAGCAAAAGTAGTTGAATTGATGCCAAAATCATGGCTTATCAATGGGGAGTTGTGCAGGTGGCCAGGAAAAAAGACGCCAGGTGCAAAATTTAAAAAGGCCATCAAACCCTGTTACATACCAGACAAAGAATGGTCAGCCCATGTAATGCGTGAATTGTATGAAACAAGTAAGTAAATTGATAACATTTTATTTAACTGATCCACAAACAGAAAAATATGTTTGATTATATCGGATATTGTGCTCTTGCACGTTCTGTGTGACACCCTTGTTACAAGGGGGTCTCTCATAACATGACAGGCTCTGTGGGCTCCCGATGATGGGCTTGTTACTATGCCACCTTCACGTTTAGTTCTATGTTTCCAAGTCCCCTTATGATGAAGCTGTTCCAATATGTCAGTGTAACACAGTTTGTTCTGCAGACCCATCACCAGCATTGTGAAGTGAAATTGTAAATTGATCATTTTACAATTTAGGGGGCTTATTGCATAAAATTGCATTGCTGTAGTGCTACGGGTATCACTGGGAAGTAATACTTGATGGGGAAATTTTACAGAGATTCAATTCAGATAATGAAATCCTAGGCTAGCTTTCCCTTAGTGAACCTATATACATCACTTTTTGTTTCAGTTACAGAGGTGTACGATTAAAAGGTTTTATGAAAGCTTAGTTCAGATTGTGATTGATATGGACACAGCAAAGGTTACGACTACCGTATATATCCATTTTTAATGCCATGTTCATATCAAAAAACACAAAGAAAACTGTCATAGGCTACTGTAACTTCAGATCTTCAGACGAATATATTTCCCGTTCTCCCACCATCTAAGCCATCCAGGCTGACTGCCGCTTCTTGTTTCACCCCTTCAGATGCCATATCACGACGTGGTGGCCCTAGACTTGGCCATTTAGGAGGCATGAGAAGTAAATATTAAGTTGTTCATTGGCAAGGACCACCCACCCACCCACCCACCCCCCACCCACTGCCCCCCGCCCCCAACAAAAAGTATCCTCCCCATGCACTAAGGAAGTAAAGTCATTTCCATTACATTGTCCTCCACTAATGTGGCCACCAATGCAGTTGGGGTTGCTTTATTGGGGGGTACCATTCCAGTTTTTGTTTCGTTTCATTGATAAGGTCTGCTGGCAGAAATGGAAGAAAGCAAGGTCTCTATTTGAAAGCAATTTATACATGAGTTAGCTTGAACTGTGCCGGTCATGTTAATCCTGATGATCAGGCACCACCAAACAGCAATGGCTTGCAACCTTGTAGTTTAGCTTAGAACGATTGCAATCACTACAGTCAAATAATGTTAACCATTTTATAAGACCGCGCTTGAGACCTTGCACAATATGTTGGTGTTTATGTCACTTTGGTTATGGTAATGACACTGTTTAGTTCAGTGGCACATCTGTAATTATTTTGTAACCTGATTCCAAGTTTGGCAGAAGGTAAACAGTTTTTCTGTGAAACTTGGTTCCCATCTTATAAGACCACCCCAGATGCAGCCAATAAGTAACCGTATAAGAGGGGTGACTTCTCTTAAGGGGAGAATATAATAGAAATATCATATCTTCTGCACATGAATGCCGGCCTTTCAAAAGGGGTGGCCTCTACTGTAATGCAATTGCTGTAACTTGCCTTCATTTTGCTGTCTTCTTATTTTCGCGTTTTTCACTGATGACACAAAACCGTGAAAATCAAAACACATTTAAATAATTTTTGAACATTATTTGAATGAGAATAATGTCGAAAAGAGTGAAACTTAGACTATAGTGGAATGTCAAAATTACAAAAACCGGTGAAAATTTACTGCCCCGAAAATAAGCAATTTACACTACTGTAAAGCAATAGGACACTATAACATTTTGGTGTATGGCCTCTTATGTTATTTTTTAAAAGGTACCAGACCTGTTGGAGAGGCATCTGTTGACAATTCATACAGAGACAAGGAACATGGTGTCACAGGTACTGCTTCGACTGGACAGTGGGCCCGTGGTACCTGCAGAGAGCCGCACAGAAGGGATTGGCTTGCCAGCAGATTCTTTGGAAGAATTGGGAGAACTGCAGAGGCTGGAGGATGAAGGTACAGTAAAAAGTTTGGTAAGTTAACCCTCCTTGTAATTCAGCATGGCACATAATAACAGTTACATCATATTCTACCTGTTGTGAATGAAACATTCCATGTGTATTTCTCCATATGCTTATTTTTCAGGTCAAAAATCTGGGAAGACTTGGGAATGTCAACGTTAAAGATGCAGCGAACCGCATCATGAAGACACTTTTCACTATCTATGTATCAAGGCAGCTGAATTGGTTGGCGACAAGAGAAAAACCAGGGTTGGGGGGGGGGGGGGGAACAAAGCTCTGTTCAATTATATTCTGTATTGAACTATGATACAGATGTGAATTCTTATGTCCACTGGGCATTATTATCAGAGATTTATGAAAATATTGATTCAATGTAAACACATGTAAATCAAGTGTATGTGTAAAATGTATGATTTTGTAACGGCTCTGGACAAACAGCAGACGTTTGTAGCATCAAATTTTATATAATAATGCAAGATATATCAAGAGGCCTGAACTATTTTAAAGAAGAGTGGTCTGCTGGAGTTGATGGTGATGAATAATTTAAGTTAGAGGCACGTCTTCCAATTACAATCCAAGGTTTCTGTCATATATCGAATGCCAAATATTCGTTATCTTGTCCAGGTTTTGTCCATAGAATTCCACAAAAAAGAGGGCCACAGACAGCGATATTCAGGTGCATGTGAATAACTTTTTTTCAAGTATCCTCTGGACTGAGATGATGGCAGAAATGAAATAGGGAGGAGGAGGAGGAGGAGGAGGAGGAGGAGGAGGAGGAGGAGGAGGAGGAGGAGGAGGAGGAGGAGGAGGAGGAGGAGGAGGAGGAGGCGGCAAAAACAACGACTGGGGGACAGTGAAGTGTTGTGAATGAATTTATCCATTCTGTCCCTTGGAAGTCAACCTTTTTGTCAGATGATATAGTGAAACCTTGTTACCACGACACCATCTGTTTGTGAAAAAAATGTGATAACTGAATATATCAGATAACTAGCTTGTATGACACAAAAAACGTATTGTTCCTGAAAAGGAGTTTCTCTTAGTGAATTTGTCAAGTATTTCAGTGTCCTCATAGTGAATTTTCACTGTACATGTACATATCCAGTCATTTTTGAAGTAACCGGTCCATCCTGTTTTTCCCAGATAAGGTTTTTACTTTTGTTGATTTCATATATATTTATCAGAACATACTTATACATGGTTTAATGAAACAGGACCTCCTTTGCTTAATCATCATGATTATGACATGCTCATTGTATGAATCGCTAAAGACATTTTTGGAACACCTACTATTATTTTCAATTTAACAGGCACATGTGAGAGCTTTTGCTCAAAATGTTTTCAGATCCCCCCCCCCCCCAAAAAAAAAATGTAGCGCAATAAAAAAATTAGGGAGAAATACTTAATTATATGCCAAAGTAGTGTACTTGTCTCATCAGTATTATAGTTATCACGCTTGCCAACATAATTTGCAAGTATAGCGCTTTCAGCTTGTCTGTCCATTGCAGATGCCATCAAAATGCCTCATGACTTGCAGGACACATGAAAATCAAAAGATGACTCCAGCTGACTTTAATACCTGCTCTTGACCTGGTTACATACCTTGGTCACATTGACCTCATTTTCCAAGACAGGAGACCAATGTATATATATATAAGTTGGGGTATGTTGTCTCTCTGCGACAACTGTTCTAGTTAAGTTTTAGGTGACCATCATTATTGAACATCAGTGCACACAAAAAGGCATGGCTATTTCAGATTGATGAATCCGGAACGCTAGAAAGAGAAAAAGATCATAAAGTTATTGTGTATTTGTATTTCTAATTTAGCATAATTGAAATGTAAGACCAAATAAAAATTTTTATGCTGCTTTTTATCATTTCCTTAGTATAGAATTGATACGTACCTCGAAATGAAATAATATATTTGTCACGCACAGTTCGCTGTGCGCAAATTTATTAATCATTCCTCATTTTTCAACATTATAAGGGCACTTTTTGGCAGGCAGTGACGGTCTATACGTTTACGCATTTTGCGGCTTAACAATGTTATCTTGCCTGCTGCTACCAGATGTAACGAGTTTATTTTATGGCTTTGGCCAATCATAAGTCCTGTTTTGAATACCCCAGATGAAGGGTGATATATAATGACCTTCCCAGCTTTTTCGCACCCCACTCGGCGCTGGCAAGGCCACATGGACTAATCAGTTGGCAGTGCAGTCATGTATCCTGTTCCTGCGTACCCCCGGCCGGAGCTTGCTAATATCAGCTTATATTTTGCTATGGATTGACTTTGGTGCCTCACGAGGCCCCCTAAGTTCTATAAATAAGAATATATATGTTTTTCTAGACAAATTGGGTTTTCTGCGGAAACGTGCATCTTCGCGCCGCGAGCATATTTGTTTATTGTGTGGGTTTAATTTCTACATTATATACCGCGTAAACACGTAGATTTACGTGGAGAATATTTGTTATAAATTTACAGTAAATTCCATACGGAATTATCATCACAAACTGGCTTCTTCGTATTATTGCCTCGAATAGTTTTTGATACGTTGAAACAGTCAGTTGTAATCATACATTCTGTGTATTAAATGTTTTAAACATTAAATATTTCATGTAACTTTATATTGGTCAAATACACGTTGTTTGTGTTTAAACGTGTCTTCGTAATTTTGTGCACGTGTGGTAGTATTTGTGAAATATTTGTGTATCAAATACAAATATAAATGTGTATTTAAAACGCCAAACATTATTGTAAAAAATTTGCTATGTACTTTGCAGTGCATCTGTCACCATCATGAGCGAATGGCGGAATAAAGGTCAACTGACAATGTAATTCCAAAGTGTTTTTCTTTCCGTACGCCACAATTATGCAAGAACTGCCAACGTTCGGCAGATGGACGCTCGCCCGGTCGAGGGGGGGGGGGGGCAGGAACAAAAATGCAATGAGGAAGAGACTTAACATGGAATGATACTGGGTGTCGCCGTGCTGTCTGTAGTGTCTCCTCCCATCATGTTCTGTCTCGTTTTGTCCGGAACTATGATATAAAATACAACCCACTGACTAGTGCAGATTTCTGCTCCTGATTACTTATCTGGCATTTGTACTGCTTTGTATGCTGATGTTAAAAGCGGGTGGACTCGCATAGTGAGACAATCTGTTGATCATGCCACGTGTTGGTGTCACGCCCGTGCCGGGACTCACTTGACAGAGGTGCCACAATCCAGGTACATTTGACTGGAGATTGCTTACTGTATCTCCCACCAATACACATTATCGATGGCGCCGTGTATTATATCTATTGCCCCTGGTGTGTGCCGTTAGCCAGGTACTTTTGGCCGGGGACTACATGTCACGTCTCCCACTTGTGTGAATTTCTTAGCGGTAACAGTTCATTTACAACATACTTACCGCGAGGTGTGCCCGTGAGGGTGTGCCCGTGAGTTGGGCAAGCTGTTTGCCAAGCAATGTGTTGACGGCTGCATTGGTGGTCGGGCAGTGTTTTATATTTGCATAGAGTCTCACGTGAGTAGTATATTGTGGGGAGCATTGCGTTATATGTTAGCGCGTTACCTGTGCCGTGTGACAACCTGTTGACCGAAGATACATTGCTGTGCAACTTGTATGTCTCTGCCTAGGTTTATGATTGCAAATTATTCATATGTTGCATATTATATAGTGCCGTGATGGAGTGATATAAAAATACAGCGCTTCCAGCATGTGTGTGTGTGCACAGAACATTCTGCTGAAGACACTAGAGAGTGTCATCATATTACAGTTAAAAGACTTTCTTTGGGAAGGAATATTTCATGTGGTATCTCATGAAGCCAAGTGGTATCTTCTGTTATTTTCTACTGTTTCTTTTGTCCTTTTAAGTGGTGTATTATTCAAATTCTGCAGATATGTCTTTACTTGAGGCAAAAGAGGCCTGGCGTACGCCCAAATCTAAATTGACTAAGGCATATAACTGCCTGTCTAGAGATCTCATTAGTGAAGTAGATACTTTTAGTTTAACTGTGCAGGTGAATTCTTTGAATAGTGTATTTGACGAGTTTGCAGCCAATCATGATAAGGTGACTGCTTTGGATGAGGTCGGGGAGAGAGTAATAGAGAACCAGAAGTACCACCTGGCTTCAGAGAGTAATTATTTAGATGTGCTATCACGTGTGCAGGTGTATATCAAAGAAAATGTGACCAAAAAACCTGACCCTAAAGTAGAGCAGATGCAAGCTGATATGGTAAAATTGTTGAGTTTGCCAAAATTGGAACTCGAAACTTTTGATGGTGACCCATGAAAATTCCATTCATTTATGAGATCTTTGGAGATAAATGTGGAAAAGCTCTCAGTTGATGATGATGCGCTCCTTGCTCGCTTATTACAATATACATCTAGTGACGCGTTTTGGGCCATTCAAGGTACTCAAATTGTAGGTGGCGCTGATGGTTATAAGCGTGCCCGTGATATTTTGCAGGAACTGTACGGTTCTGAGCATTATATTGTGGAATCATTAGTGAAATATTTTAGAAAAGCCACGCCTGTCAAAACTGCAACAGAAATGAGTCAGTTTAGCCATGAGTTGCGCAATGCTGAGGAAAGGTTACAAAATTTGGAGGCAGTCGGGGAGGTTAATGCCCAGGTGATCATTTTTGACATTGTGGCACGTTTTCCAAATTTTGTACGGAATAGGTGGTGCAAGCAGGAGTTGAAACATAAACAAAAGTCAGGAGAGTACTTAATGTTTACTGATTTGGTGGACTTTGTGAAACTGGTCACTGAGGAGTTAAATGATCCAATTTGTGGAGCTGAGGCAATTTCCGAGCGCTCTAAACAGCATAAAAAACAAATTGCTGCTGCTGCTGCTACAAATATCCCTGGGGGGTCTAGTAAGCATAAACAAAAGGGTAATAGAGGTCATGATGGTAACGGTGTAAACAGAACGCCACCTATGGGGGCCGGGGCACAGAGGCGGAAGAGGTTGTATGCCCTACGTGTTATTCCCCTCAAAATTTATCACTTTGTCCTGACTTATAATGTTTATCTGTGGTTGACCGTGTTGCACTAGTCGCAAATAAGAATTTATGTTCAAATTGTCTGGGTGATACACACACTGTTGATTAGTGTCAAAGCAGCAGCCGCTGCTACGTGGGTCAAGAGAAGCATAGTGCCTGCCTGCACGTTGACAAATTCCATCTTACACATGCAAAAAGTGGTGGAGAAACATTTATGCCTATTGTTAAGGCACGTGTTGCAGGCAAGTCTTGGGTAAATGTGGCTTTGGACACATTTTCTAGCAATTCTTTTTGCACCAAAGAGCTTGCCGACAGATAAGGTTTAACAGGTCCTACAACACACTTTACTTTGCAAACTATGGCCGGCACCGCTGCTTCAAAACCGTCACATGTGGCATTTACTTTATCAGAAGGCGGCGAGAAAATGCATATGTCTGGCATCAAGGTGGTGAATGAGATACTTATTGTCTCTGCATCACTTGAGCAATCCATGTATCCCCATTTGGAGGGGCTTGATTTGAGTGCAAATATAGATTGTCGGAAGGTTGACATTCTTATTGGTCAAGATTTTGCTGATACACTATTCCCACTAGAGGCGCGCAGGGGCTAGCCAAGTGAGCCTTATGCCATTAGATATAAATTTGGCTGGGCACTTAACGGTAGAGCCATAAAATCTAAGGTCAGTCATGTGGTTTTATGCAACTACATATCAACAGTATCAAAGTTGGATGAGGCTGAATATATGCCTGAGGCTGAATATATGCCATTGGATAAAAGTCCAGATTCTTATGTACACCGCCTATGGGAGCTAGAAAATGAAGGCAAGAATAGCAAAACAATGTCTATTGCTGACAAAAGGTTATTGACCTTTGGGATTCTACATGTACCAAAGTAGACGGCCATTATAAGTTGCCAATTCCCTGGAAAGATCATGAAGAGAAGATTCCTAATAATTATCACATTGCAAAAAAACGTCTTGACAATTTAGTTAAGCGTTTGCATAAGGAAGACTTGTATGATAAATATGACCAGTTAATCACCAAACTTCTCGATGAGGGATATGCTGAGATCACACCTCTTAATTCTATGCAGAATGCATCTCGTGTATGGTATCTACTGCATCACTGTGTTCTTAACCCTAGCAAGCTGGGTAAACTCAGGGTTGTTTATGATTGTGCTTCTACATATGAGGGCCAGTTATCAAACGATCTGTGTCATCAGGGCCCTGACTTGATAAACAAGCTTCTTTATGTATTGTTGAGGTTTCGTTTACGCACATATTCTATTGTCAATGGCATAACTAAAATGTACTCCCAGATAAAAATACCACTGCATTAACGTGACGCATTGCGTTTCTTGTGGTACAAAGATTGTAATTTGATCCATCTGCGCATGTCCACACATTTATTTGGCAGTGTGTGGTGCGCCAGTTCAAGTACCTATGCTTTACGTAGGGCTGTCTATGACAATCCTGATGTGGATGCTTTGATAAAGGATACAATCATGAATGATATATATGTAGATGAACTTGCCACTTCAGTTGAGACTAGATCGCAGGTGCGTAAAATCGTCATTGGTGTTCCAGCAGTTTTGGAGACTGGCGGTTTTAAAATGACAAAGTTTGCTATCAATGATCAACAATTACTTGAGGAGATTCCGGTGTGTTTTCGTGCCAAGGAGGTCCATGGATTATCTCCTGATTCTGTGGGGAAGACACTTCGTGTGAGGTGGAACATCCACGAAGACACCTTTTCCTTTACCATCCGTGATTTGCCCGATCGTGACGTCACGAGGCGTTCCATGTTGAGTTTCATTTCTACATGTTATGATCCTCTAGGGCTCATCGCGCCATGGTTGTTACAGGGTAAACTGCTTTTTCAAGAAGCCACTCGTCTAAAATTATCATGGGACGAGGAAGTTCCCGTTCAAATGTGTGGGAAATGGTTTACCTGGGTGCAGAGTCTCAACAAGACTTGAGTTTTGACAGGTGTGTAAAACCTGTGGCATGGGATCAAGGGTACTATGAATATCATATCTTCGCGGATGCGGCAACCTTTTCATACGGCGCATGTGCGTTTCCAAATGTATTAATATCCAAAGTGAGGTAACATGCAGGCTCATCATGAGTACGAGTCATGTCGCGCCAATTAAGGGTTGCACTATACCCAGGCTTGAGTTATAGGCTGCGGTCAAAGCTGCCAAAATATTGTCCATCTTGCATTCAGAATTGGATTTATCTTTTGTCCCCATATTTTTGTGGACGGATTCCATGATTGTCCTAGGATATATCACAAATGAAGTACATAGGTGCGTACTTTGGTCGAGAACAGAGTTGCTGTTATAAGACAACTGACGGCCCTTTTTTTTCTGGAGACACGGTGATTCCACTGGCAATCCAGCTGATCTCTTGACACGCCCAGGTAATGATGTAACATCTAACACAGTTGAGTTGTGGAAGCATGGCCCGTCGTGGTTAAATGTGCACACACCTTGCTGGAAGCTTCCCATGGCTGAAGTGTACAGCTTGCCACAGGACTACCCCGAGGCCAAGCCAGTCCACTCTACTACTGTTGATGAGACTCGTATATTGTGGGTTGAGAAAATATGCGTCCACTTTTCAACATGGGACAAAATTCTTAAAATCATTGCTTGGATTCGCCGCTTCACCATGACAAAAGTCGGGCTCACTGATTCATGTGGCGGTCTGGAGGTACATGAGCTTGAACGCGCAGGCGTCATCTTAATCAGGCATGTGCAACGCTCTGTTTATCATCACCAGGTTACTGACCTATCAAAGAGTCATGACCTGCAGCGTTTAAGTTCTCTGCTCACTCTGTGCCCGTATTTAGACAGCGACCAAATCCTACGTTTAGGAAGTACAACTGGGAATTGTCCCATCGTTTTGCCTCATAACCATGTTGCGATCCCGGCTTTAATCAGAAAAATATCACGGAGCCGTGCACCTGGGATGTGAGTGGACTCTCAGTCTCATTAGGGAGAAGTGTTGGTTCGTCAAAGCACGTACTCTGATCAGACGCGTCTTAAAGCACTGTGTATTCTGTAAAAATATGAACGCCAGAACGTCGACCCAATATGTGGCTAATCTGCCTCCAGAACGCTTGGATACCGGACTCCCTCCCTTCACTAATACAGGGCTGGACACGTTTGGACCATTTAAGAGCAAGGTGCTCCGAACCACAAGGAAATGGTACGGATGTATATTCACGTGTTTTAACACGAGGGCTGTTCACATTGAAATGTTGCATTTTCTGGATGCCAACGCCTTCGTGTAGCCTTAAGAAGGTTCATTTCATGAAGGTCGTTGCCATCAAAAGTGTTTTCAGATCGAGGCGGGAACTTTATCAAAGGCGACAAAGAGCTTTGCCAGGCATTTTTAAGTCACTCAACCATGCCGTTTCTCCTCATGTTGAGTGGCATTTTAACCCCCAATTGGCCCACCATTTGGGTGGCGTTTGGGAACGTATGGTCGGAACCTCATAGTAACCTCATTGATGAGGTTATCTCGACTACATTCTGTGAGGTTGAGGCCATCAAAAATGGGTGCCCGTTGACAAAACTCAGCCAGGATCCGCAAGATCTGACTCCCTTGACACCCAACCATCTGTTAATTTTACGGCAGGGTTCCACTTTGCCTCCCGGAACAGGTAGCGCCTCTGACGTCTACAGAGCGCACTGGAAGTTTGTTCAGCACCTTGCCTCAGCATTCTGGGCAAGGTGGCTGAAAGAATATCTTCCGCAGTTGCAAAGGAGGACAAAGTGGTGTGTTTAGTCTAAGAACATCAAGACTGGGGAGCTGGTCCTGGTGGTTGACGTAAGGCTGCCCAGGAACCTCTGTCCTCTTGCCATTGTGGAGGATGTTTATCCAAGCTCCGACAGGGTTGTAAGGTCTGTGTGTGTGAGAACTGGCAGGACAAAGTTCGTACAACCTTTTACTCAAATCGCGAGATTGAAAATTGACGATTAATTATCTATTTTGATATTTATATAATACACAATATGGTGTGTGTTATATCCAACATGTTGTTATCTTATTTGTTATTTTTCACGGTGCATAATGAAAATGCATTGTGATGTTGTTGTGAAGTTTTTCCTCATGTGAAATATATTGCTTTGGTAGTTTTAATCTGCCAAGTCATTGTCTCGTAATATGAAGAGGCCTAGTGCTTATGTTCACCAGAAAGGATTTATAATATTCCCTTAGCTGTATTTGGGCAGAAAATGTTTTTCCCTGCAGCTGGCCTCTGTGCCCTGGTAGCCATACGTGATGTTGAGAGTGGCTGAGTAGCACTCCCCCTATTTAGCAAACGGCGAAAATAAGGCTAAATAAATCTGCAAGCATACACCAAAATATACTATATATATATATATATATATATATATATATATATATATATATATATATATATATATATATATATAAAACACAGATACAAGAAAATTGTGTCATGTTTGGATTCTATTACAGATAAAATCCGCTTATCATGCATTATTTATATTATGATTGAAATTGATATTTGTATGGAAATTGTACATTTATTCATGCGGTATGCTTATTATATCTATTTACTTCAGAACAATTATCATGTGTTCAGGACTGGGGAGTGTTGTGCACAGCGAACTGTGCACAAATTTAGTAATCATTCCTCAAAAATAAAATAAAATTTTGGGGAGAAATACTTAATTCTATGCCAAAGTAGTGTACTTGTCTCATCAGCATTATAGTTATCACTCTCGCCAACATAATTTGCAAGTATAGCGTTTTCAGCTTGTCTGTCCATTGCAGATGCCATCAAAATGCCTCATGACTCGCAGGACACATGAAAATCAAAAGATGACTCCAGCTGACTTTAATACCTCCTCTTGACCTGGTTACATATCTTGGTCATATTGACCTCATTTTCTAGGACAGGGGACCAATGTATATATATATGAGTTGGGGTATGTTGTCTCTCTGTGATAACTGTTCTAGTTAAGTTTTATGTGACTATCATTATTGAACATCAGTGCACACAAAAAGGCATGGCTATTTCAGATTGTTGAATCAGAAGGCTAGGAAGAGAAAAGATCATAAAGTTATTGTGTATTTGTATTTCTAATTTAGCATAATTGAAATGTAAGACCAAATGAAAATTCTGATGCTGCTTTTTATCATTTCCTCAGTATAAAATTGATACATACCTCGAAGTGAAATAATATATTTGTCGCGCACAGTTCGCTGTGCGCGAATTTATTAATCATTCCTCATTTTTCAACATTATAAGGGCACTTTTTGGCAGGCAGTGACCGTCTATAACTTTACGCATTTTGCGGCTTAACAATGTTATCTTGCCTGCTGCTACCAGATGTAACGAGTTTATTTTATGGCTTCGGCCAATCATAAGTCCTGTTTTGAATACCCCACGTGAAGGGTGATATATAATGACCTTCCCAGCTTTTTCGCACCCCACTCGGCGCTGGCAAAGTCACCTGGACTAATCAGTTTGCAGTGCAGTCATGTATCCTGTTCCTGCGTACCCCCGGCTGGAGGTTGCTAATATCAGCTTATATTTTGCTATGGATTGACTTTGGTGGCTCACGAGACCCCTGAGTTCTTTAAATAAGAATCTTTATGTTTTTCTAGATAAATTGGGTTTTCTGCGGAAGCGTGCATCTTCGCGCCGCGAGCATATTTGTTTATTGTGTGGGTTTAATTTCTACATTATATACCTCGTAAACACGTAGATTTACGTGGAGAATATTTGTTATAAATTTACAGTAAATTCCATACGAAATTATCATTACAAAGTGGCTTCTTCGTATTATTGCCTCGAATGGTTTTTGATACGTTGAAATAATCAGATTGTGATTATATATTCTGTGTATTAAATGTTTTAAATATTAAATATTTCATTTAACTTTATATTGGTCAAATACACGTTGTTTGTGTTTAAACGTGTCTTCGTAATTTTGTGCACACGTGATAGTATTTGTGAAATATATGTGTATCAAATACAAATATAAATGTGTATTTAAAACGCCAAACATTATTGTAAAAATTTTGCTATGTACTTTGCAGTGCATCTCTTACCATCCAGAGCGAATGGCGGAATGAAGGTCAACTGAGAATGTAATTCCAAAGTGTTTTTTTTTTCTGTACGCCACAATCTTTCATGCTGCTTTGCATTATTTGCTTAGTAAATAGATACTGTTTTATTGATTACAACAGGTGCAAAGATATGGTGCTGTTGTATAAAGCCACTTGCATGTTATGGTACTGGTATGTCATTAGGTGAGTTGTACAGTGGCACCTGCTTCTTAAGACCACCCCTTCTGCCAGCTAGAAGCGGTCACATATATATTATACAGCAAGTGGTCCTAAATTACATACCCCCCCCCCCAAAAAAATATGGTCACAATAGCCAGGTGATTTCTCTGAGCAGTGGTCTTAAGTTGACGGTATTATTGTATAACAACTTACATGCAGAAATTGGCATGGTGCTGGTATCATTAGGTGCACACATTTTTTAAAACGGTCAAGTACATGTAGATGTATCCTTATTAAAAAAACTGGTCCTGCTTTTTGGTTTAAATCTCATTTGCTCGACATGGTGCTAACATGACACGCAACTGGTTTGACAGATAACGTGTGCAATATATACTGTAACAGTCAGCTCAGTTTATGTGTTGAGTGTGTCTAAACATATATTATATTTTTTTTATTTTAAATGTCAATTATATGCATGCAGCCAATACCTTTAAATGAAAATTGAACTCTGCCCAGTACCCAATTTTATTTAAGATTGGCAAACTTACTTTTATTTTTATTACTGCAAGCAGGGCATAAAGTTACACAAGGTTTGTTGTATTCCAAGATCAAGTAAGAGAAAAAAAAAAGACCACCTCCATTGGTTTTATGTGAATGCCTTTTTTCTCTTTCTCAATAGTATTTACCATGTTTACATAGGACAAGCATTGATGTATCACTGTCCGTGAATATTATCAATATTTGTAATTAAAAATATATTCCATTCTTGCTGTCAGTAAACACTCAGGGAATTGTGTAAAAAAAGAAAATTTCAGGCTTATTGTTACTGAATGTAACACATGCATATACATTGACATAATAATTATAAGCTTTTTGTTGCTTTTTTCAAACGTACTACAGCTTGATTTAAAAATTGTGAATATTGTAGCATTTTTTTGTGATGATTAAAGTGAATCATGTTTATGCTATTTTGAAATCTGTTTTTTTTTTTTTTTTGTTTTTTTTTTTTTGTTTTTTGGTTGTTACACTTGAGTATAAACACAAGCATTGTTATTCTGAATGGGTACATTAAATTATATTACAACTTCAAAACAAAATCTTGCATGCAAAATTTTATTCAATGCACTAAACATGTGGCAACAGTAGAGGGATGGCCTTTCTGGGGCCCTGGTCGGGGAATGGGGGAGGGGATTAGTTGCTCGTTTGATTAGGCCACTGTACTTAAAATAAACGGCATGGTATTTCATAACAGAGGGCATAACTGTAGGCCATCAAATCATGCTATGCAAAATATATATTATATGGTTGTTCAGATAGAGCTACTACATGTATCACTTTGATTTCAATTGTAGTATGTGGGGTAGCCAGAATGCACTTGAACCATTCTAATCTATGATTGTAACACAAATAAAGTGCCAGCAACATGCATTATATGAATAGAATGTGATAAATGTACCATTTGACTGGATCCCAGGGTTATTATGTACTTGTTTCATTCCTAGAGTCTAAGTGGAAAATAAGTATGTAGGTGGAAAAAAATACCTAGGTGTTTTGACAATTCGAAGCATCAATAATGTATTTAATTACATTTTATGGGAGGGTCAAAGATTAATACATACAAAAGAAATAATTGAGTGGCAATAAGTTGCCTGCCACCGCTGGCCCACCATTACCCTCTACTGGTGGCCCACTAAAGGTTTCCCACTGTTGGGCCAACAGCAGTGGGCCACCATTGCACCACCAATCAAATAGACGGTGGGCCACTGGTGGCTTACAGTAATGGGCCACCGGTACAGACACTGATGGCCCACCAGTGGACCACCCTTTCCAAGTTGTCTGGGCTGTCGGGATGTACATTAGGTAGAATCTTCGATATAATTACCTTGTTTCAACGAAAATCATTATACAATATACAGGGACACCAAACTTTATGCTGTTTGATAAATATTGTATATCTGCCATTTAACTATTGAGCACACCTGCGAAGTCCAGTCTTACAAATAAATTTACAATGAAAACTGCGAGTGACACGTGGGAAACCATCCTTCACTGCACACAAAATAAAACAACATTGCCATATATTACATTTATACTCGTATGTCCAGCAACAGACACAGAGGCTTGGGTAGTGTGCATCTGTGTTATAATCTAAGATATTCTCATACTAACAGTTTTGTACTTTATAAAGCTTTACCAGCAAAATGCGTGTCTGGAGCATGTTGTACAGTGCCAATACGTTGAAACATCTTTGGATAAAATGCTGGTGATTATCAAGTTTAGTGTAACATTTTTAAACCGATTCTAGAACCTAAAGGCTTGTTTTCTGGCAGGAACATCGATCTCTTTGGTGTTGTACAATGCGAAGCATCATTGCTAGCAGTCTACCAAAAGACAAGATACTTTCACTGGATTCAATGTTTGCCAAATTTGACATTGAAGAATGGCATAATGCCGGCACTGGACCCTGCCAAGTAAAACATAGAAAACGTAAGTGCGGGAAACATTTCAGGAAATACCTTTTGCAAATCTCAAGATGATATATCCTGGCATGTCAAGTGCGAAAAGCTAACAATATGAGCAAAGTTCACATAGAGTGTCCTCTTCAGCAATGCTTAATTCATTCTTATCTATTCTCATTGAATTGTATGATGGTTTATGGTGGTGTTCAGCAAAATAATATTTATATTAATAACTCCAAATGGGATGCATTACAACCCATCAATGCATCATTAGCAAGGTTTTTTCACTTAGCGGAAGCATTATTAAGTGGCATTTCCTTTTTTTTTCTTACTTCAATCTCCATTCAGTTTCCAATTACATTTGCTCTGTAGCTAGTTTAGTGGTATTAACAGATACAGTATAAATAGACAAGTAAGAATACATTAGTCTCTTGAATTCTAGCTGTTTCTGCCTGTGTTATTACAAATGACAGAATGTGAGTTACGCCTCTTCTTACCCAATTATCAATGTTTCACGTTGGATGTTTTTGCATGAGCAAAAATCAGTGACCTCGACTAGTTTTTATATGTGTCAAAGTTATATCACTTATATTCGACAGACGAACCAACTTTGTTTCTTAATTATACTTAGGTTGTTTTTTTAAATTTATGAAGATACAGATTGGCTCTAGATCCCAGTGGTAATATGAAGAACGTTGTTATGCACTATAAGAATATTACTTACTTTGCTATCATGCAGTATTAGAATATTTTCATCACAGAGGAGTGGGTAGATTTCTAGTTTTCCTAATCTCACCAATGATCCACAAACGTGTCTCACTATCATAGCCATATATTTGGTTGTTATTTTTTTCAGTCTTCGATAGTCACGAAGCCTCATGGCATTATTCGTATCACTGATAAAGAAGAGATTTGGAGGAGTACAAGCCACTGGAAATAGAAAAAAAAGCAAAATTGTTAGCTAACACTGAATGTATTGTACAGAGAACAGCACCTATCTACCTATCTATCTATCTATGTATCTATCTATGTATGTATGTATCTATCTATCTATCTGTCTATCTATCTATCTATCTATCTATCTATCTATCTATCTATCTATCTATCTATCTATCTATCTATCTATCCGTCTGTCTGTCTGCCTGCGTGTCTGTCAGTGTGTCCGTCTGTGTAGGCCTGGCGTACTTCTGGTGTCAGAATTATTCAGGTTTGCTTTTTTTAATCCAAGAGTGGTGATGATGAACGTTTTGCTTTCTATGTACCCGTCCTTACAGTATGTAAGACACTGAGGATTACATTTACAGTGCATTGTTGAGGGACAATCATTTTTTCATATCAAGCACCTGGCTTGAAGCACTATATTTGTATTAATTTTGCAAAAGAATTTTTATCCTATAACAAATGTCAACAAAGCTTTGGTAGTATCTATCCCTTCGGACAGAAATATTACTATTTGATTAAAACTCGAATATCGATCTGCCAAGAATGCGGCTATTTTCGTTATTAACAAAAATACAGCTATTAACTGAACCTATATCTTAGTCACTTATATAGTTTACTATGAAGCTGACACAGGAGCGAGTTATTGTAAATGTGTTTCCCTCTTTACTTGAATATCTGTTCCATACTCTATACCTGCATAAATAACTTGATAAACAGCTTACTTTGTTGGTTCTTGAGAGTTCCTGTTGCGCTTGTATGCTTAGATTGCGTTAGGGAGTTAGTATTCCGTTGTACGCATGGACAAATACTTTCACATAACCTGAAACAGAAAAGTGACAAGAAAAAGCGCATAATGCAAGAATATTCACTTTATTTTTTCCGAAGAGACAGGTTTGTCCCACTATAAAGACAAAAGTACTGTTAGTAGGTAACAAGGGGTAATTATTTTCGAAGTTGCATATTATTTTTGAGGAATAGACTAGAATATCAGAACACCATGTACATGTAAAGCTTGTAAGAACAGTGAAGCTAACGACAGTTCTTTTGTTATGGCACCACTTGTTTCCCGTTTGTATACATGTTAAGATAATATTTCAAGTTGGGATGGCCTGATGAAAATAAAAAAAGTGGAAAATTATAAATCAAAACAGTTCAGGTTTTACCCTGCATTAAAAGTACATGTATATTGTCCTCTACCTACAACACACCAGTTGCGTATGACAAGATAAATTGAAACATATTGACGATCATACCTTTCCTTTTGAAGAATAGGTGATAATGTGTAGAGAAAGGGATTCAATACGGAGTTTATTGGCACAATAAATACCACAAACCAGGCATATATTTCTCCAGGAAGACGAACGTTTCCTCCGAGGGAAGCAAAACCTGTATATTGATTGATACAACAAACATAAGTTTTAATAAATAGTAGCTTCTCGAGATTATGCCACCCCAACTTGGCCACACAGATTGTCAATAAATTGATATAACACCTGCACATCTTTCCTTTTGACATTAACTGGGTATAGCCCATGAACATATTTCGTCTATGGCAATTTTCATTTATATCATTCTTGCAGGGTGAATTTATATTAAAAACATGTATCAGTCGGCAAAACTTCAACTGCGACTTATTAAGAAAATTTTAATGAAACGATTTCCGTAGTACCTGCGCCTTCAACAAATAAATTACAGGTATAAAAATACACATCACATTTGCAAGGAGGCTGTCAATATACAATAGATATAGTCAATTCGTTTAAAAAATGGAGCATATTTAATCCATGAACACGCACTCTCAGGAAAACCCCTAAACTTCTCTACTTTGCTGGCGTGTGTTACCATATTGTTTCTAGCCTCATTCTTTCAGAAAGGGGATTATGTATAACCTCTGTCCCCACACTGTCATCTCTCAGTCAGATGCCAATAACAAAGGCTTTTGAGGGACATTATCCTGTAGGCAGTCTCCCTGGCTATTTTCCACTGCAGAAGACATTTCTGGACATCCAAGTTACATTTTCTTTATATTAGATACAATTTGTTTGCTACGTATGTAGCGACAGGTATGTCACTAATACTCGCACATTGAATTCATCCTGGCTGGCCCGCTGAAAATTAAGATGTTTTTATTTTACCTGTACGAAGAAATGTTCAAACAATGAAGCTAATAAGGTTACAATATATACGTTAACATAAGCCGGGGGAATATAACTCTCAGGAATTGCGGGCATCTTGGAGTAAATAAAATTGAGAAATAACATATGAAATTATTACCTAGATGAATTTTGGAATAAGAAGTTCCCGAGGTTTCCATAAAGGTGACCAAAGAACTGACTGTATAACCCTATTGTGTGACATTAGCTCTCCCCCCCCCCCCCCTTCATGTTTGGAAATTACCCCATGCCCGCAATTAGGAAAAAAAAACAAGATAGGATACATGACTACTTTTAAGGGATGGATGAGGACTGCTAAAATTCTTCAGCATACTTATATTGCGCATACAAAATAGCCACAACACTAACTTCCTTACCCATTCATGTGCAATCCAAATATTTAAAATTATACGCGGGAGTATTCATTAGCTATCTGTACAATGGTATGATTTTGGCATTTTCCTACCCAGGGTATAAGCATATTTATAAATAACACTAGTGGTCATTGATACAAAATATGCAATAACTTAACTAAATGTCTAACCATAATAAATTTCAAACTCTATACTAGTCACAAAGAATAATAGAGCAAGTCCAATATTAATCATAATCATAATATTTTCTATACATCATATGGGTAAATATATTGCTTCTTCCCAGCCGCAGTGATAACCAGACTCCTTAATGAAGTCAGCTACCGTCTCCTCTTTGCTTAACCTCATGGGGTATGTCTTGTTGCTGATGCAAAATTGACAATAGTGAAATAAGCATAATAGGTTGCATAAGTGATACATGCAAAAATTGTTAAATCTCGGCATAGATGACTCTTCTTGCAGACAAAGGCCTTTTGTGTCACAACTTCAGGCTAGCTTTAAGCGCATCCAAAAGTCTTGTTTCCTTTGTGGTCAGTTTTTGCAAATCGTCCCTGTAGTAGTATTGGTGTAAACATATGTATTTCAGAAACGATTGGGAAACGCGCACCACGCCTAAATAAATCCCACTGTAGCATTGTTCTAATGTGTAATAAAGTACACCTGTAATAATCAGGCCCATGTGCAAGCATCATGTTTTCCGTTCAAGTTGATACTAGCTGTTCTTGTATGCTTATTAATTTTACATCCCTGTGTAGTACATTTTAATTTTGAATTCATTGTCTTAGTGTACAATAAGATAGTGGGCACTTTGAGATTACACACGCTAAATTGAAAACAAAACAGTGTGTAGGACATTAACTTTTGAAAGGTGTCCACAAAACATTAAAATAATTCATAGATGATTCAAGCTTTCCTGTGAAGCGTCATTACACCATTCAACGTTGTTGCCCTGACACTACTCAGTCTATATATGTATGTATGTGTGTGTGTGTATACACACACACAGACACACACAGACACACACAGACACACACACACAAACATATATATGTATATATATATATATATATATATATATATGTGTGTGTGTGTGTGTGTGTGTGTGTGTGTGTGTGTGTGTGTGTGTGTGTGTGTGCGTGTGTGTGTATCACCTATTGGCAGGAAAGGGAGAAACGTGATATTGAACTATGTTTCCTATCTATTTTGTATATATATATATATATATATATATATATATATATATACATACATTTGTCTTTTGGCATCGATTATGGCCAATAACGTTATAAATATATTCAATTGGCATTTTTCAAAATACACCATTTGCCAATCTTTATGTCAGAAAAAAAACGCCAGGTGCAGCAGTAAAGTGGCATATGACAGCTGTCATTCTTCCAACCTTGAAACGAGGTTCTCTTTTTTGTAGATTTCTTTTAAAAAGGAGGGAAAAAAGAGGGAACGACGGAAGGAAGGAACGAATGAATGAATGGAGTTAAAAGCTAGTCATACCAGTGTCAGGTTATGTTCAACTAAACTGAACATTAAACTAAAAGATTTATTTAAGTATGCACGTTCTGAATGGATATGACAGAGACCTACAAGTGCTGCTGTGCACAAAAGACAGACACGCCATTCACCATCAAGGTATACAATGAGGTGAAACATTAACCAAAATGCCTTACCACATGTGCGTGTGCATATAAACGTCCATAAAGTGTGATTCCATCTTTCCTTCCGTGCTTGCAAAATACGAATATGGTCTTTGAACGGTAAATCTGGAATGTATGCTATGAGCGCATTTTTCTTATACCATAGAACTCTTCCAGGACAACCTATTTTCAGGTACATCATTATGTGCTTGTAAATTTCGCTTTGACCCTTACTCGGAAACTTAAATTTGGTGTATGGAATTTTGAATAAGCACGCGGTAGAGCATCTTGAATCTCAGACCCCAAGTTTTTACACAAATTATATTGTCAATGTCATGCTAAAAACACTTCTCTAATCCCTCTTGGCTCTGTTATTTGACATTAATAGGTAACATATCGGCCAAAGAAAATATATGCTTGACGGCGAATAAACACAATATGAAATGGCTCCTGTGCCATATGGGATAGATATTACAGGCTGAAGGAAACTGTTCCCCTCTGATTTATATTATGTTTGTGCAAATCATAAGGTGATGTATCATGAGTATTAAAATATACTCAACCCAGCTTTGTCTAATGCAAAGGCATTTTACCTGGAACGTGGGACTTGCAGGGGTAACTAGCTGTTTACCTTCACTAAGGTCAAGCCACACAAAGGGAAAAAAAGTTCTGCGGAGCTTCATCACTGTCACAAAATGTAGGATACATATTTGCAATGAAAGGTTTTCCTCATCAGCAATGTCTTTTATCCAGAAAAGTCGCAATTTCTAAACGCTTCACTCGGATCGCCTGTTACGTTTGGTTATGTAAATGGAACTCTTCGTAGTAAGGAGCAAAAGGGCATGGCTTTTTGCTAAATATTCTAATGGCATTGACAGATAAGCAAAATCTATGCAATAATAAAATTACCAAAGCTAGCCATCAAACCCGTCAGACTACCAGAGACGTCACCTTATGAAATCAGCGCGAATGAATGTCAGTCGGGTGGCATTGGTAGTTGCATTTTTAAGGGTTTGCTTGGAATAAAGAACAAAATCATATTTTCTTATATCAACAACAAAGTTACTGCCATTTGCTTATAAAGTATTCTTTTGCTTTGCAATGGGGCACTGACTGCTACATGCGCATGGATACATACATTTCCAGAACCTCGTAATGAGGTTGCTTTTCAAAACGTAAATATTGGCAAAGAGGCTCAGGGGCATCACATAAGCCAATGCAGAGGACAGTTTTCATATTATATTATATGTTAGAAATATGTTGACGAGCAATCTTTGGCACCAATGAGTACAATACACATGGCGAAAATAGGGAGCATATCTCTTTAATATCTTTTTAATAGCTATTGGCCTTATCTGCCGATTTTGTCGACGAAAGGAGCATGCTGCTTGCTGGCTAGTCCTATTAAGTACCATAGATCTACTCGCGACACGCACAGTAATATGGGCTATGCATAAGTTCACCAAGCGGAAAAACCCCGGCAGTTATCCCATTGCGAAAGCAAGGCATGTGGGCTGATTTTTTGCTACCAGCTGGCGCGCTGTGCACCTTTTCAAAAGAGGTCACGATAATGCATGGTGGCGGACACTTATCTTGTTCGTGTCAACATGAAGAGAAAAGCAAGAAATGGACCAAATACAGGAGGTGTATAGAAGTTTACCATTATAGATCATTGGCGGAGGCAGTACGGAAAGCATTGGTAGTTAAAATGTTGAGTCACAAGGCGAATTATCATGGTAAACCGCCACTGACTGTTGTGTAGTGGACTGTTATGTTGATACTAGACAGAAACGTCAAACTGACAAATATCAAAAATAAAAGTGCCGCTTTATACCTTCCATCATCTGATATTCTTTTGTCTTCAAATACTTTTTCGCCACCCTATTTCGCCACCCTAGATTCTTTCTTTCTTTTCTTTTTTTTTTTAAGAAATCATGGTCCGTGTTTTACTCCTCGTTACTTGCTGTATTCAGAAGCGCTGTAGCCTGTGTGGTAAGAGTGAGTGGCCTGCAAATTACCCAGAAACCTGTGCACGCCTGGCTGCGACATCTGAATCTCCGCTGGGGTTTCGCCGCTTGGTGAACTCATGCTTGGACAGTAGGGGAGGATAGTCTAGGTCCTTTCAGATAGAAGCGTTTAACACCTATGATTTCTTATTTCAGGGATGCTGTTCTAAAGCCTATACAAAACGTTTCCAATTTTTCACTAAAACATATGGGAGGGTAAAGTAGAAACAAGAAAAAAAAAAACACACATACAGATGTGGGTGTGTTTGAAACTGGTATAAAGCACATTTATTTTATAACATGCGATTAACTTATTATTTATAAATTTTACAACGATTTATTAAGCTAGGTAGATGAAAGGATGGGTGGATGGATACAGATAGACGGACAGGCAGACAGGCAGATGGATGGACGGACGAGCGGACATGCAGACAGACAGACAGATAGATAGACACACAGGTAGATGGATAGACAGATAGATAGATGGATAGATAGATAGATAGATAGATAGATAGATAGATAGATAGATAGATAGATAGATAGATAGATAGATAGATAGATGGATGGATGGATGAGGATGGCTGGCTGGCTGGCTGGCTGGCTGGCTGGCTGGCTGGCTGGCTGGCTGGCTGGCTGGCTGGATGGATGGATGGATGGATGGATGGATGGATGGATAGATAGATAGATAGATAGATAGATAGATAGATAGATAGATAGATAGATAGATAGATAGATAGATAGATAGATAGATAGATAGATAGATAGATACTCAACTTACCAAGGATACAGACTGGCATCCAACAGCACAGATCCGTCAGAATTATTAAAACCATTTGCCGAAATACTCGAACATGTTGCACCTTTTTCTTTCCTGCAGAGGCACTGGCTTCTGTAATGGCTAAGTACATCCATGTATACGATATCAATAACACGACAGTAGCAAACGTTGGAATTGTGGATAAAGACAAAAAGGAGTACTGCCAACCTGTGTATTTCTCTGAGGTAATATGCAGTGGCAGACACACCGTGGAACGTCCGTAGTATTTCCCCATGAAATGAGGATAATGTATTACAGGGAAAACAGCAATAAAAAAAGCCAAAACCCACACCACAACCACCATCACAACAGCTCCTTGCATATATAATTTGAATTTACTAAATGGAAAAACTATGACATGAAATATATTTAAGGTTATGACCAGAAGCATAAGCAGTGATCCCATAGCAGAAATTGTTGCTGCCATTCCCGCTAAGCTACAGATTGGGGATGAGCGCCATTTTTTGTCTACCTCAATATATCGGCCTCTATATGCAAAATCAGTGCCAGCTATGATCAAAAGATAAACACCCATCAGCATATCTGCTGTCCCCATGTTAAAAATAAAAAATGAATGAACTTTACTCTGTACTTTGGACCTTGTTCGGAAAAAAATAACGAGGCAATTTCCGATAAGGGACAGGACTCCCATGACCCATAGTAAAATTCGCAAGGTTTCACTTGCCATAAGATCAGAACAGCTTTGGTAGAAAATGCATCAGCAGCAGGGAAACATCTCTTTAGTGAAGGTGGTGCTATGCAACAAAACTTATAATCTGACGTAATCAATGTTCTCAAGTGTGTGAGTTTAGAAAGAATAAATTTGTCAAAGTTAATAATGTCATTGTCAGATATATCCAACTCCTCCAACATGACTACACCATGGAATGCAGCAGGGTCTATGGTATGTATTGTGTTCCATGTCAAATGTAGTTTCTTTAAGGATGATAAGCCAATAAACTGCTTATTTCTTAATATTCCTATTTTGTGGTGGGTAAGCTGCAAATCTTCTAATTTTGCAAGTCCATTGAAAGCACCCTCCTCAACCACGGCTAGGAACGGATTGCCTTCAATCTTAAGGGTATCAAGCCGATCAAGGCCAAGAAATGTATCCCTCGGTAACTTCCGGAGATAATTGTTACTAAGATCAAGATTACGCAAATTAGATGCATAGGAGAATAATCCAGGCAGCACTTTTCTTATGTTGCTATATGACAAGTTCAAGTCAAACAGGTAAGGATATTTCCACGCCTGATCTATATCAGTAATGTTGTTGTAAGTAGATAATATTCTCCTGGCATCTGAACCCAAGCTCAGAAGTATTGACGATACATTCAGTGAAGTTACATAACTGCAGTTAAAATCGGCTCGTTTACAAGAACATTGATTCGGACAGGCGATATTACACAGCTCTTCATCATCCCATTGTTTGCAGTGTATAACTCCATCACACACCTGTTCCAAACTAATGCAGTTCTTCTGTCTCTTGCATCTGTACATTCCTTTACATTTGTAAGTGTCTGTAAGGTACATAATTTTATAATCAAAAAAGCTTGAATATCTTTGAAAAAGCCACTAAACGGTTTTTAAAGTTAAAAGGCATCCTGCAAACTACTTTGGCTATATTTAATGAGTTAACTTCAAAAAGAAGCCTTCACAATGCTTACAGGAAGAACAATCTAAACTAAAAAGAAGAGCATAATAATAAACAACGGCTATAAAATGGAGAGAGAGAGATTAAGAAGTAATCTATTTTATGTTTAAGGGTGAATTATTTATTTTTAAGATTGGAATGTAACAGTAGCAACTCAATGTTGATCGGATGACCTGAATATTCCTGCACATGAACTGTGACGTGCCTGCATCAGTGCTGTTGTGAATTTACATACAGACAGAATCAAATATGCGGAAGGGATGATCAATTATAATGTGGCATACCCTTGACGAGTTTGGGAAAGCACGGCACGCCAGTTCAGCGTTGAAAGTTGGTCCAGTGCATATTTTTGGCCATAATATTAAATTGTACATAGGATTATGTAAATATTACAAAGCTTGTGAGTGGGTTTCCATTTTTTTTTCACTAGGAATTTCTTTAAGCAGAGGAAAATCACGAGAGTCCGTAAGTTACAATATTCTCTATTTTTATTAAATACTGTGATTACCGGCTAAATTAACCATACATTTATGACGCAAGTGAAAAATCTTGTTGTGGCGTGTGAGAAACAAAGTCCGTGTAAGCAAAGTGTACAGATTGAGACTCACCACAACCAAGTTCATCGTGCCTTATTGGGCAATCCCAAATTCCATCACAGACTTTAGCCACAGGTATACAATAACTTCCCGGGCACTTGACATACAACATTGGACAAACAGCATCAGCTGCAAAATCAGGTATATAGTAAAGGTTGAAATTAAAAGATGAGTTGTTACCGTATACCTATATGGGGATGCCAATGAATATGTGAAGTCATGTGCATGTGGCTGGCTTGGTTCGGACGATGTCCATTAGATGCCCTTTCGTTGTGTATAACATACACACACACACACATACACACACACACACACACACACATATATATATATATATATATATATATATATATATATATATATATATATATATATATATGTGTGTGTGTGTGTGTGTGTGTGTGTGTGTGTGAGTGAGAGAGAGAGAGAGAGAGAGAGAGAGAGAGAGAGAGAGAGAGAGAGAGAGAGAGTAAATAATGTTCCACTATGGTTGTAAATTTAATGTCAATGTTGTGTATGCTAGATATTGAACGTAACTTAAAACCGTTGGATATGAAAATAGATGTACTTCTTCTTTACCAACAAAAGTTGTTATATGATCTTTTGCAAAATGTTCACAGTGCTCGTGCAAAACCTAAGACCAATTTGTTACGTGGTAAAATGGTAAAGGTAAGCATGAACACATTGTGGACAATGTACAGGTGTTTCCTAGCACGAATGTATACGACAGTCCTCACCTCACATGCAGCACGTGGTTTGAAAGGACCATTTAAGAGGCCCTTATATAGGTTGGTGAGCATGTCTGCCAATTGTTGAAAAAAAAGTTCAAACCAAAGAACCATTTTTCAAATACATCTTGTTATGAGGACGTTGTCGGAATAGGTTCGCATAAAGCAAAATGCACAATTTTTTAGATGATAAGTAAAACTGGAGATTTGAATATGGTGTAAGTATAGATTTAAAATTAGCCCTATATATCTTACAAAGTACAAATGAACAGACATGGTGACATTTGTGATGGTAAGAGCAGAAAATATCCAACTTAAATGTGAAAATACATACCTATCTATATAAATGCAAAAATGAGATAAATTATTTATATAATGCAGATGGAAGTTTTTGCAACACTGCAAAGCTTTAGACATAGCGTACAAAATGTACACAAATTGCCAGTGTATTTTTTCCGGCTGTCTTGTACAAATTATTTTTCCTTTTTTTTAAAGGGGTGTTTTGTTTTTCCTTTTAGAGGTGTGAGTCTAATTTGAAATGACATTGGGAAGTATGTCTGATATGTGGTTATTTTAGATATGACAAATATGCAGAAGTATCAATTGTACTGATTTCACGAGATTTTTTATCAGGTAATGAAGGCAAGTGAAACTAGGACGAATATATTTCAGCTTTTTTGTTTGTACTGTTAATCTTAAAACTCTGGAAAACAAATATTTGTAAATACAAAAGGCACTCGCATTTCAATATTGATATACATGTTTTAATTGTGCTTTTTGTAATCTGGCAGAATTAGTTTTGGTGGAGGACTCAGTTGATATGAAAATATTTCCCTATGCACACATTACATGGACAGTGTATGGTATACACTGATAAGAGTGTGCATATGCATTAGTATTATCATCCACTTGCATATAATCCTACAAATTGAAAATCATTTTGAAACTTTATTGGTATGTGAACTAGCAGTCAAAAGCATTTGTCAAACTGAAAATATAACTTTTACTTTATATGCACGATGAAATCAGTGGACATTTTACGCACGGTTCGGGATGGTATGAATTCTAGACAACCATATAAGGGAAAGATATATTCTGTTCACAAGGAACCCAATTTAAAGTGAGATTCAAAAATTGTGAATCAAATAGTGCCTTAATATACTTTTGAGAGATCTGATATCTGTATCATTATTTTTAATACCTAAATTTCTTCATTTATAGGCCCAGAAAATATAATATCGGGAACAAATGTTGCATATGCAGCGTCTTGGGCGCCATAAGCAAAATGGCGTCAATGGGGAGTCTCAGTTACCATAAAAGATATTACTGACCACAGTTCTCCAGATGCGATCCATCTCGACATCCTCTGTAGTTCCCAAGGTAATCAATGTCATAAAGACAAACCATGGAAGAATTGATCCTATATCTTACTGATTTGCACTGATATCCAGGTGAACTGGTACTCTCACCTAAAATACAGGGGCAGAAAACTTATAGCTGAAAAACTTTCAAATCAATGTCAAAATTGGTGGACATTAACCTAAGCATGATACATTCCATTGTGCTACATTTTCCTGTTGCATCTGTGTGTTATAGGCATAGTCCAAGTAGACCTTTCAAATATTCCATCTTAGAAATCTTTTCTTGGCAGTTTAATTGCATTCAGAACAAGAAATTCGTAGCACTTTTTTTTTATTTGCCAATTACTAGTCCAGTAAAAAGTCAGATGAGAAAGAAATCAGAAATCCCTGTGTGCATTAATTGTTATATATATATATATATATATATATATATATATATATATATATATATATATATATATATGTATATATATATATATATGTGTGTGTGTGTGTGTGTATAACAACTGAAAAAATCATGTGTAATTTTAGTAAACGCCAAACATTACTCATTTTCTATCACGTTAAACACACACACACACACACACACACACACAGATATATCATATACATCACTGTTTACATATTATATTAATTTATAAGCACAGATATATTTATATATGCGTGTAAACATACACAATTGATAGCCTTCATCTTCTGCAAAGTTATTTGGGCAGCTGGCTATACCATCACACATGTAACTCAGAGGAATAAATGAACCATCATAGCAATTAAATGCAACAGCCATGTCATATTTATCTGAAAATGGTACAAGTAGTTGTATATGGTAAAGTTTTTCTGTAGTTTCTGTCCAAATATTATCATGTCGTCTTTAAGACCCATGGCATTTTAATTGTCAAAACAGCTTAATCTAGCAATAATTGTATATGTAACGTGCTTTAGACCCATCCTGTTATTGGCTAGCTAAATGAATTTGGATCCCTGGGAGATTAACTGACCATGTTTACTGTTAAACCATGGTTACATTTTTGTGCAACATCTATATATTCTTCTGTCAAGAAATCAGCACTTGTAAGTTGGATAATATTTTGTGGCGACATTTTCAATGACAAGTTCCATAGCATATTAAAATGAATTTCAGAAGGTTTGATATCAATATCTGTACAGGATAAGGCCTGTGAAATTTCACATGCCTTCAACTTAATTCTGCTTGCTCACGTTAATTACAAAAAATGTCAAACCACTACAATAGTATGTTTGTAGCTTTAAACTGGTGAGATTCACTTAAGAATATATTTGGAATGGAAAGTAGTTATGAATTTTTTACCGGCATATTTTTACTGCCAGGAAAGGGTTAAGCTATACGCAACCCTACTTTCCTACTTTAGTTATCTTCTTACCAATACTAAATGGTGTCAAAAATCAGTCCCACTGCAACTCTTCTAAGGATTTCTTTTTGCATGGGTCTTTCAATCAACGAACAAGGAACAAAAGCCTGAATTTTAGTTTCTGAGTAAGGGAGGCATGGACCCTGCAATAAATTACAATTGGCTGCCTGTCACAAAACGGTCGGTAATGGAAAATAATAAGAATCGTCGCAGTCCCTTCGACATTGTTTTCACACCTATGCTATCTGTCGTTTCACCAAAGCATTTAGTTCTGTAATATATTCTATGATGAATAAAGCCTTTATATTATAAGCTTGATTATAATAGAGATTGAACCAGTGACTCTCCACATCCAGATATCTATGTGTAGGGAGTAGCGGTCTGATTGTATTGGATTATTGTAAAGGAACTCTTGGACAGACATTAGCCTTGCTGCCTAATATTTCTCCCAAGGGAAAACAGGTTCTATGTAAAATGTTTCAAGGGTCTGTCAACTGGGTGGAAAGGATTAAAATTCTGGTAATTCAAATATAGGACTGGGAATCTTATGGTATCATCTTGGAGTAGAGGGTGGTTTATGTGGACGTTGAGTTTCCTCTTCCAAGATTTAATATATGGTGAGCTCTACCATTAAAATGAACGTGTAAATTGGAAAGCAATTGTCTCAGAAATATCCAAGCGAAGTATAAAACTGCTGGTCATGAAAAATATTAGTTGTTATACATATGCTACAGAGCAAAATGCCACTTCAATATACGGACAAAATGAAAGCTTGGTGCCAAAAATGCTACATGGAATGTTTTTGTGTTAAATAACAAATATATAATCTTTTTGGAAGTAGAGTTTCAGAGCTCCAAAATTCATATGGAAAAAAAGAATTCATTTCTTGTCCTTTTAAATCTGTGAAGAGTAGGAATCTTTCTTAAAATTGTATAAAAACTCTTAGCAGCTGCTGGAAGCATTTCTCGTCAAATTCTGTTGGAACCACAAAAAGTGGGCTTTGATTGCATCTCAAGGGTTCACATGACCCTGTTGATATTTTATTTGTCTCCATAATAATTTGTTTCTGTGAACAAGGAATTCAAGCTCATGCCCATGCTATGTTTACCAGTGTGTTGTATGTGCAGCAAATGTACGGTAAGGGTGGTTCGTCATTGCTGTGCAACCCTGGAAAAGGACTATACAAATGTCTGTTAATCATTACTAAATGTGGCTTACTGGTGGAATATACATATATGCATTTAATAGACCAGTTGGAAAATAATTGTTCTAAACTAATTCTGCTGTAGGTGAATTTCTGTGCAAGCAGAAAGTTTTTGCCAAAGTTACTCTGTGCTTTAAGATTTGCCGGTCACTTCCTTCTGCTTTTCTTTCTTTCTTTTGTGCTACCAGTACGCTGTTAAAGTTAAACGTTTTTTTGCATGAATAATACCTGTGTATATTATTCAGTGTAACAATTCCTTCGTCTGCTGCATTGGTGGCCTTACGTTTCGGGTTTTTTCTTATCAACTTGCCACAGATAATTTTGATGTAAAAGTAAAATAAACATGAATGACATTAACTATGGATTATATAACTGAGTGGAGATCATTCATCAAACACAAGTGCCAGATTACTAGATGGTGAAGACTTATAGTCTGGGTCAATTTTGAGGCAGATTAAATTCTTTTGCAGCATTTTGACGATTCAGTTTCATAAGCAGGAATGATGGTAATCTTGATCTGCAAGCATATCTATGCTTCTCATTGCCATGCCATGCATGCGTAATGTTGGAGTTGCCTTTTGAATCATTCATATTTAAAGTTGAGTTGTCGTGCTGAACTGGTAATGCAGTTAAACTGTGTAAGTTATTGCTTTGAAGTAGCATATGAACTTTCAATTTCCATTAATCAACACTTAAAGCATGCCCACGATGATGGTACTAAGCAAAACTAGCTTTGATTAGTTTTGATACGGACATACACTTTGTAATATTTGCATACCACACGCCATAAAATACAGTCACTGTTTTTCCATGTGATCAATTGTCCTTTTGGATTTTTGTATGGTAAGAGATACAATAGTTTAGTGCTAGGAGAATGTATGTAGTGTGGTTCATTTAGTCGGGTTTGTTAACTTTTTTGATAGATGAATAAATTGTAAATCTGTATACCCATGATCCCTTTCTATGCCAAAGGCCCAGCGCATAGTCCCATAGTTAAGAGATTAACGTTGGACCACTTTCCCAGTAGGTTTGTGCGTAAAATAAAGAAACGTTGTACCTTCATTTAACTAGATATATTCGGCTTTTGCAGGTTGTCATACACAAAAACTGAAAGCGTGGATTGTCAACGAGAACCAATTTTTTATTCCATTATTGGGAGCACAGATAACATTGCAGGTGCGGTACCTCTGACCACGAACGACATATGAATTCCTTTGAGCTTCCCATGCTTCCCGTGCTTCCCGTGCTTCCCATAAACTGGAAAAGCAAATCCGTATACACTAAATACATATTACGAGAAGTACTTTTTTATACATGAAACATTTTTAATTCATTAATTAAGTATATAATCGACGCAGACACAGAAATCTTTAATCTTTTACATATTAGCCCACGTCAAGAATTTTCAAATCTCGCGTATACAATATTTAACTTTCACTTCATATCATATCATAACCGTCTTTCAGTATAGATACAAAACCTGATTTACTCGCTACCATTAGACCATGGCTAAAATGTATTCATATACTGGTGCAACTTTACACATTTCTAGCGACGTGCATATAATTTTATCCATGCAAATTACACAACTGTTGCACAAATTTCATGATTCAACTGCGTGGGCAAAATACATTTTACGTGGCAATTATCTTAATGAAACCCATTCAACAAACACAAGTGAATCTTGTGCAACATGACGGGAATACAACTTCGACAAACAAATATTGATATTTATACCAAGACATGATGTCTTGTGATAATATGACTCAGTTTCAAATACACTTTCAATATCAATACACAGGTTTGAGTTCAAACCTGAGAGGTGCTTTAAAGTTATATAATAGATCTAAACATTTAACCGCGCCTGGTTGAAATGTATTCAACTTTTAATTCTCAATGCTGAAAACTTTACATCTCGGGCGTGGCAAGCAGATATAACGACATATGCGCAGAATATTTTTAATTAGCGGAAAAACTTAATGTCAAAATACTTATGGAAATTTTATGGCCTGACAATCCGCCTGTATGTCAGAAATATATTGCAACGTGTCACAATGAATGACCGGCTGCAAAACGATAATTAACAGAGATATTCATCCAAAATAGAATAAAAATACACGATTAAAGACAAAACTGACAAAACACGAGGTAATACGTACGCACAAAGCTCCCACACACGCGACCATCAGATATATGCTATAACTGCCCATGGAAAACGTGGAGACGGCAAGGCAAAACGTAGTGTCAAGTTCCACAAACGAGTATCTGACCGAACCTGCTCGACGGCTTTCTTTATATTGTCGCATAAAGGGCTAGTTTATATTTAGAAGGCACGGAAATGGGAAATTTAACTTTTAAGTTTAGGGGAGACGCGAAAGAAAAAAGGGTAAATAGACTCGTTGACGCAAGATGGCAGCACATGGAGACGCAACAGTTGGACGGTCACAAGGCAAGAAGGGGCCAAATAGAAAAAAGCTATCAACTATAGTTTTAAATTCAATGACCGCGCAGTGTAATTGACACTCCCCCACACTGGATACAAATGATCCAGTGCAATTAATGCAAATACTGTATATAGAAGAGGCTACACTAAAAATACACCGCATATTAATAGTCTTGTATGGAATGAACCATTTTGGAGACGGAAATTGTTGAAGTGTTGATTATATCACATAATGTATTCTTTTTGTGGAAAGTGTGGATTATGGTCTTCCTTCACTATAAAATGAAAAGCGAAGTAAACAGGTAATTAATACTATTCACACAATATATGAGGACTTACCAGTGGAGTGTCAGTTACAATTTCGATTCATGAATTACTTTCGAAAATGTCTTGTGAGCCCTTATAATTGCATTCATTTTTGTAGTAGGCTAGTGATACAGGGAAGTCAATCCCAAGTATGTAACACCATTAATTACATGCGCCATACATATGGAGTTCCAAAAAAATGCCTAATTTGTTGAAAATTCAGGTGTCATCAGCTCCGTCCACGATGTACCCTTTGGTTCCATATGTAAAGAGGACATTATACACAGTCAATTGATTCGAAATCTGATTGAAACAAGAGGCAGTGGAGACTTTTCATTTTTATCTTACCAAGAAACACAGGTGTTCCTACTGCCGTATCGGTAAGTGGAAAAGACACGAGCAAGCAGTCATACTCTTGATTTCTACACCTCAGTTACCACGATAATATAATTTTTTACCCCCATTTCTCTCTACCCTACTTATGTCCAACACTCTTTGAAGCCAAGTGCTGATCACTGTGCACACACTCTCAGCCAGCTTCTTTGTCACTTTCTCTTAATATCTTAACCACTAGAACAGCTGCCTCTGCCCAGTTTTCTTTGCTTCATGATTCAAAATAGATGCAAAAACTTTCTTTCAGCCAAATTTTATGATCAATCAGCCAACTCAATATTGCATTTTCTGAAAATTAACATGATTACCATATTTATGTTTAAATTTGAAAAGGAGAGTTACTGAATGAAGCTAATTAGAACCCCTTATCTATTGACTTAAGTACTATTTCATTCATTGCATAATAGCACTTCGGTTGAGTTACTGGGTGTTGTGTGAAGTCCAGTCAGGCTTGACCCCTGCAGCCAAGCCTTGCAAGAAGAAATCGGGGGTAAAAATCACCCTTCAAAGTGGCTTTTAGCCGGGTATCTCTAGCTGAATTGTACACAGCATATCAATATGCATTACCAGATCAAGTCATAGGTAAAAATGCATTTTAACTTGGGTATCACCGAAATACGCAAATTATGTCACGTGATGCACAGGTATGTCCTACATGGGATTGGGCGGACAGAGACAGTTCTGTTAGGAGCTTTTGCTCCACTGACGGTACTGCAGGGATAGATTCTGTCTCATTTACTTGAGTCAGCACAGTGAATTCCTTTACTGTAGATAGACAGTCCAGAGTTCCTAACTTTGCGAGGACACGTCAATGTCTTCCTTGTAAACTATATTCATTACAAAATGTGATGATTTCCACAAGATGTCAGTTCGTGGCTGTCTAACTCCCATCACAATTTATGATATATGCCATAATTGCTTGTATGCTAACCAGAAAATGTTTAAGTGTGTAAAAAAGAACAGATGTTTTGTTTGTGAAGAAAAGCATACGAGTTATCTGCATATAGATCAAGCTGCCTCCTCCCGTGCTACTGAAATTGGTGTCTGTCTAATGCCCCTTGTGAAAGTTTAAGGAAATGATGTTTTGTACGTGTGTATATGATTTTTAAAGACAATGCATGACCCCAAATTTACCTTGTCATTACAGGTAGAGTACTCTGATTCATAAGTGCCCGGGAAAGAAAGCATAGATATGTCAGGATTACAGTAGTTCATGACATTCCTGTGCATACAGCATCAGTCCAGTCTGAAGACTTTCCTCACTTGTGTCATCTTGAAACTCCATCGCATATTTTTGAGCAAAATATAAATTTTGGATTCGTCATGATTCGTACCATTGAAACTATGATGCGGCAAGCCAGGTCGGCCTGCAGGCATCCAATATATGTTAGCTTGTTGTTAACAATGGGTGGCTCATCGTACAGAATATACTGTTGTGGTTTTTATGTAATTTCGTGACTACCTCCAGTCTGCACAGTCATCTGATTCCCTTATAGTGAACAAATTTGTTAAAAAGAACAGTATTGAGTCATGTATTCTTGTGTGACAAGTTGTTGCACAAAGAAGTAGTTTGATTTACACTTACAGTAAATAGTCCTGTTGTGTACCCCATTGCCACTGAAAAATTCAGGGACAACTGTACCTATTTCTGGTGTTCACAAATTGTGGGAAATTGAAAACGGACAATTCAATGAAACGTCTCTGTTGGTTTGTGACAAGTGTCATTGAATTGTAGCACAGTGCATTTAAATTTGTCTATAGTCATTATATGTTGTCCATCCCAACAGTTTTTAGCTGCAATTCAACGTTTAGACAATCTTGTCAAACGTCTGGTTAACACTGACTTTTTGTCCAGGTACAATCAAGAAATTACGGAACTGATTGTTTCAAACATCCTGAAATCATACCTCAACATGATTTTGATAGAATTTTGTTGATTTACCCCACCATGGCAGAGTGAATCTAAGAAACCTGACTCAGCATGTTTGATAGCTCAGCTGAGCAAGCAGGTCACTCTTTTAATAATTGCTCTACATGGTCAAGCTTTAGTGAACAGACTTTTGTTTGTTCTGGTTTAGTTCATATTATTATCGTCAACAATGAGCAGATAATTGAACCATAATGCCATCCTCAAGATTCCGTTGAGAACCATACTAGCGAAGCATTAGATGTGAGATGGATGATAAAGAAAGACATATTTTACTTTGATGTTCAAGAATCTGATTTTACATCTTTTGCTACTCAAATTATGTCAAGGTTGCTAGTGTCAAAGTTTAAGGCACTTAGCTCTGTTTTAAGTGGGACAGCTACAGCTAAATCGATACGGCAACTGATTACCTGTTTACAGTGAGACTGGGATACCTCTGTCTCAGAAAACATCCATCACAGATATAGACTCGTGGTATGATTCCTTGTGGAAAATATTTCAAATATGACTTTTCCTTGTTATGTTATGTCAGTATATTTTGATGCAAGCTTTTATGAATTTCATGTGGATTGCAATTAAACTGGTCGCTTACGGTTCATTGTTTTATATTAGATCCATCAGTTCCCTAGGGAAGATATCCTTTTGCCTTATGTTGAGTAAATTGCACATTGCTGGCATTAAAATAATATTTCTGTACCATGCTAAAAATTACAAGCTGCCAAATGTAGAGTCAATATGTATTCAGTTCTTCAATGTGAACTCAGTATTGACAACGCTCCTGCATTTTTTTACAAACTCCAAAATTGTATCACGACATATACACAATGAAACTCGGCTTTTCATACATTTGGTGAGAACCAGATTTGTTATATTCAAGGTAATGCTAATCCATTAGGATGGTTTCACGTCGATTCGTTTTCTGATACTGCAGATTTTTCCACGCGTCCACTTTCTGTGGATGGTCAGGGAGCTTTTGAGCGTCGGTGTGATGGTTCAGAATGCTTGAATACATTTGCTTGACTCTGGGAAAGAGGCAGTAAATCCAATACTATTTCTGATAGTGATCCTGAGGTCAAATCATTTGAGACTCAGACAGAAACAAGTTGTGTGTCAGAGTCTTGTGTTGAAATTATTGGCAATTATTACTATACATATATTTTTTTTTTATTCTAAGCACAAATTTTAACAATGTTCGCAACTGTAAGTGAATTAAATACCGCTGACAATATTGTCATCAGGCACTTTCAGAAGAAATTCTTTGAGAAACAAATTGATAACCTGCGTTCAGATCAAACATTCCTGAGGTTAAGCAGTATTTTGTCACTGAACCCAATTTAGATAAACATGATATCTTGTGTGAAGGCAGTAGACCGGGTGAACACCCCATTACTCGATAATACTTAGAGCAGTGATTTCAAATGATTCATGACTCACAGATGAAGTTTAACAAACTACATTGTGTAAAGTAGAGACTGTGGTGAATAGCCGTCCATTGACAAGGACCCCCAACGATCCCAACAATGTCATTCCATCAAGCCCAAACTCTGTTACGCTTCATAAGTTTCCCCATGTGGCTCTTGAGTCACAGATTCCTATCAAAGTAGATTTAGGTTCTCACGTCATCTAGCTGGTATGCAGCGGTCTAAATGGCTCAAGCTTGCTTACTTCAGATGTCAGATTAAAATAGCGAGGGGCCTGTCAATGACAACAAAGTTACAGCATTGGTGCCTATATTTGTGAAGCGAATGCCCCATACTTTGTGGCCTGTTGCCATAGTTAAGGAAGAGTCCTTATGTAGATAATGCAAAATATGATTTGTCACAGTTAAGACCTAAGACCATCTTGTGAGATTAGAAGCGCATATGTTGTAATAGGTAGTGCAGGTAGTTTACATGCTGATAATGCTGCAGGGTGCAGTTATATATCTCAGCATTCGCTATATTGCAGTTGCTACACCGCAATAGTTCTGTAATGACTGGATGGTTGTTGCATGCATATTAGAAAAAAAGTATGCATATGTACCTTTATAAAGTCTTTATAAGTTATAGTAGTACTGGATCATTCATAATATGCTGCCAACATGAGGATGGCATTATGGTTCAATTACTGTCATCATTTCTTTTTATTGATATCATATTAAGCGTATTGGAATATGTTTATGCATTGGAATGGAATTATTGTTCTATTTTTTAAGTAGGAGTACGATAATGGAAAATTATAAGTTATTTCTATTAAGAGTTGGAATATTCAGAGCTCGTGGTGCTTGTGTGCGGGTTTTCATATGCTTATTGTCAATAATTTATACATATATATATATATATATATATATATATATATATATATATATATATATATATATATATATATATATATATATATAGATATATATATATTCGTGCAATTGCGGCTCTCTTTCATATGATTTATGTAGTGTTTGGTTTTTGCCCTAAATGTTTTTATGCCAATTAAAGTGGGAGTGTGTTTAATATTTTTGTATCTTGAAGATTATAAAGTAAAAAAATATGATTATTTGTTTATTTGTTATTACATTGATCAATTATTGTTGGTCATATGTCATACTGCAAACGATTTCATTATATGAATCCTTGTGTGGGAAAACAAGCCCATAGGTTGATATATATAATCCGTGTGTACAATATGTCTTTTAGTAAAATTTTTCAAGGCTCAAGTATCAAGTATTCTCGTTATACCATTCATGGTCGTATGGCTTGATTAACAGGTTTACGTATATCAAATGCCTGAATTTACAATGTCTTGTTCAGCATTTTTTGATATTATACCAACCAGTGGTGTTTACCAATGCTTTAAAAAATGTGGCCTTTTTTAAAATTTGTTAATTCATTTGTCCAGAATAAGAAATCTTGGGATCGGAATTATCATGTAATTGATAGAGTAAATGCATATTCTACATTTGAAACTGTACTTTATTTTAATCAGCATTGTACATGGGCAATTGCACATATGTTTTATTACATTTTTTAAAATTTCACATGTTTATAGTGATGCATAAGTTCAAGTCTTCACACTCGTTGCAATATTTATAAGTCTATTATATTGAGTATGCATATTTTTCTAAAATCAAATAAGGTGTATTCTTGACGTTATAATTTAAGCTACATGTGATGTATTAACGTACAATCTAGAATTCTGATGTTAATCATGAAATGGAAAATATAGGGTATACTTACCTTTTTCAAAGTAATTGAATGTTTCAACGGTTTACAGTTTAGAATACGTTGATGGACATAACCACACAATTGGTAAAGAGGTGGTTGGGACATATCCATCATTGATAGACAAGATGCATTTCTTTTTAATTTTTTCTCATGGGGGGGGGGGGGGGGTGAGATGCGTGGGACACGTTCATCTGTAATGGATATAGTACTTCAAGTCTTAAGGCAATGGAATATTGTCTATCAATGGTATATTATGGTTGCAGATTATCCATACTCATCAGTGATTACCTGGCAAAGCACATCCCACAGCATGCTCGATAGGGGACAGATCAGGGAAACAGGCCGGCCATTACAACAATGGGATATTGTGTTCCTGTATATACTGCTTGCAGACTACAGCAGTGTTTGGTCGTGTGTCATTCTATTGAAACAGTAGCCCTGGGAATTGTTGTATCCATTTGTCATCTGTGGGCAGAGTCTCACCCACATAACGCTGGCCTGTAGGTGTCCCGTTCACCCTCATGAGAGCAATTCTCCCTGTTGCTGTACCCCCCCCCCCTTCCCCCATGACGACACTGGCTCCTCCCTATCTGTAATATTCAACCATGCATCCTTCTATGGACTTCTCAGAAGATATTCTTGGAACCCTTATTCTTCAGCCATAGAAATCCAAGCAGAGTCAGGATTCATCTGACCACATCATGTTATTTCATAGATGTCTGGCCCAGGCTACATGCTTCTCATAACTCTGTACCCATCGTGTCTAGTATGCAAGACTGAGAGAGATGCGAATGGCATGGAGGGTTGCCTTCAGTTTGGGCATTACTAGCCTCTCGTTAATGGTGCACTGTGATGCTCTGATGTTGAAGGTCTGCCGCCACTGCTGACAAAACCCTTCAGTGGAAAGAAACCTATGCCTCTTCACAATAGTGGATCAAGTAACCGTCATCTGTCCCATCTAACAGCCTTGGTCGGCCAGATCCAGCTGTCCTCTTCCTCTTGCATTTTCTGGTTTCCTAGATATGGTCCCACCACCTTTTTACCACTGGTATTGACCAACCCCTTCTCCGGGCAGCCTCCTGCTGGGAAAGCCCATCCATCAACATTTAAGTGATTCTGCCCCTGTCAAATCCAGATATTTTTGAGTCACCCGTATGCCATGGCATGGTGGATTCACATTAATTTCAGTAGTCAAAAGGCTCCCAAGCCTATAAACCCCATAGGCACCCCAATACCAGATACAATTTTTACGCCTCTCTGGCTGTTGTCGTATTTTCAGGGCATTTCTTGTGTGTGTGTGTGTGTGTGTGTGTGTGTGTTTGTGTGTTTGTGTGTGTTTGTGTGTGTGTATGTAATTGCTCAGACATACCCTAAGCTACCCGGTTGATGTTACATGATATACCATATGCCACTCATATTTTCCATATAGAGACAAATTTGGAAGGGCCCGTGTCAAAGCAATTTGGATGGTATCTTTTTTTCCCAGCAGTATGTTTGCTACACAGCCCCCCTCCCCCCTCAAAAAAGTGCAAAATTCGCAGCATTTATGCTTGACCCCTTCACTTTGAACATTGACACTGGAATCTGAATGCAACTACAGCGTAGTCATATATCTGTAAGGAAAAAGATTCTATAACACAAAGAGTATTAGGAATAATCATGGTCGAAGCCCAAAAAGAAACTCTTTGGAATGTTTTCCTTACAATCCTTGCACGATTTAAAGAGCTTGGTCACGTACCAGTACAGAGACATAAGAAAAACACTGATCAAAACCATTCAGTGCAGGCTACTTTTTCGCACAGCTGCTTCAGTGTCTTTTCTTATCTTTTCTTCAAGGACAAATACATGAAATCTTGGCAAAGTGACAACAGCATGCTTGAACATCTCACAAGACTTTCAACAGTCATTCACCTGTGCCTCATTTTATGCACTTAGGCAAAAAGCTTAAACATGTGACAGGGCTTTTTTCTGTAATGTTAATGCTATGTTATACCTTCTGCTCTGGGAGACCCCTTTACTATCACAGGTTTATATTCCACCATTGATCAATTGCCTTTGCCATATGGTATATCTTGCAAACTTGATCTCTTTAACAATTATGAGAGTTTAAAAATTATAAGCATTACCCAGAAAACAGGTAGTCCATTTCAACTCAGCATCTCCTGATAAACTAGAAATTTAATCTTAGGGCCACCATTTTTTTAATATTCATGAGCAATTTACATATCCATCTATGCAGCAAATTAATTTGTATCCAGATGACTCAGTGATTCAAGCTTGAGGAAAGTCAGTACAAGAATTCGACTTAACTTTTCATATTCAGCCATAAAATGGTTGATGAATAGTAAACAACATAACCAGGAACACTGACAAGATTATGTATATTCTGATCACTACTAACCAAAAAATGCAGACATTTAAGGTCACCAAATCTAGGCTGTCATTAAAAAAGCCCTAATGCCAGATAATTCCAAATGTGAAAAGTTGGGGCGCTTAAAATTGGTCAAACATTGAGTTGGCAAAGCGTACTGCTGGATGTGAACAAGCCTCTTCCTGGAAATGGTGGAAATGCACAGTGGTCTTCCGCTACTGACATTTTTGTTGGGTTTTAAGGTGAGGCAAGTCATTTCTGGTCGTTAATTTTTTAATTTATGTGAGAAAGTATTAATGTGACCAATGGATATAATGTACAATTCGATGGTCTGAGGGCGTGTTTCAACGCTATCTGAAGTATGCAAGCAAACAAAGTCTGCCTTGGCAGGTAATTTCAATAAACAGGGACTGGACAAATCTCGTGTATGCTTTTTGCTCTTTCGGGCGGTGGAGGTCTTGACTTTGTGACATAGTTGTCCTAACATAGGTTAAATGAAAACGGCCATTTCTTTAAAGTCTTTCGTTTCGTAATATCTACAATCATGCTCTCAGAACGCAACTGCTGTTCATATGAAAGTTATCTAGAAGTCTGATGGAGTCTATATGCCAATGACACACTGTACTTGGGGCTTACATTTATACGTTCAAGTCAGAGTACGTTTCACTAACAGAAAATATATGCGAATATATTGAAGCAAATAGTATTTTTATGTACATTGTGGGAGCATTGGTCCAGTTCATATAACATGTGGAAAGTTTCACACACTAGGCATATCTTCGACTTACCACATAGTTCCTCATCAGAGTTGTCCTCACAGTCGCTTTCATAGTCACACCTTTTAACTGCAGGAATACATCTTGCATTGCGACACTGATACTCCGAGACATTGCACGCCTTGTAGACTTCCATGGAAGTAAAAACAAAAGGAAACGAATCTAATATAATCGGTCACACATAACCATATTGAGCCACCTCTCAATGTTTTTTATGGCGGCGCTATTCACTCAAGTGAATTGAAAAGGGAAGCTATATTTAAAGGAACTACCACATCGATACACATGTAATCATCTCCATGATGTAAAACACCCTCCCAGTTCCCGTTGTTTGTCATGTGCAAATGCGTGTATGTGATTCTGTGTGGCATGGTATAGCCTTTGTTTATTAGATTGACAAGTGCTGGAATATAAAAATAGAACAGAAATCCAGCAATCATAGATACAGCCGGCTTCCAAGGCTTATATGCCCCTCTCATATAAATTGCCTAGTTGTGTAAAAGGTGAATCAAAATCTGCAGAAAAACGCATATAAAACTTCCATACAACTGTTCTCTCCTGCGGCACTATGCGCCATATGAATCTTTGGCTACTACTTTATCTTCCTCAGACAATAAGTAAACATTTTTTTCCTCGCCCACCAAATGTAGTTGTTACATTAGGTTTACTAACCTTTTTGTGAATTGGAGTAGCCTTGGCCTTTTTCTATAGTAAAGGAATCTTTTTGGTGCTTAATGAAAGATTATATATTTTCGTAAGTGACTTGTAAGGGACAAGTGCAGCTTCTTTAAGAAGTTAAACACTAATATTGTCCTGGCCAGAGGCATTGGAAGTATTGTAGCTAAGTTACGCTGAAGAACTTCCTCATCTATTATAGAAATAGAGTATTTAGTGGAGAAGAATTGAGCTTATGCAAAAGGACTGCAGACGAATCAGGGCCAAACTTTTGAAGTACAAGAGAGTTGACGGCATCAGCTTTTGAAGGATTTTGTGTTGGCACTTTTGTTACCAGACCCAAAATAGTATCTGATAACACAGTTGTGTGTCTTATTACATAAGTCGTACTTGCAGTAGCCCCATATTTCTGAGTAGTAGTCCATCACTGGTACAGCCTGAGAGTGACACAATTTTGTAAATGTTTTATAACCCACATCTCTTCAATTCTCAAACTTCGAAATGACAGCTCCAAGGCCTTGCCCTCTGATTCAGTTAGGGTACTTAAACATATGTCTGTTGTTAGCAAAGCTATTTTGGTTCAGGCTGAGTGCTTCCTTGTTAATTACCCACATGTGTATATTTGTAGTTTTAGAACAATGCAGCAACTGTTGTGTTTAGTTCATCTGGAGTGTTTGTAAAAAAACTGACAACAGATGTGATTTTCTTACAAAAAAAGCACCCTGCCCCAACATTAATATAAATATATATATAATATATAATATATAATATATATATGTATATATATATATATATATATATATATATATATATATATATATATATATATATATATATATATATATATATATATATATATATATATATATATATGTATTTATATATATATATATAATTCGACAAAAACGTATTCACCGCTACAAGTGCATTTTAATTTGTAATTCCAGAAGCAGCAATAGAAGCAAGGATTCTCCACCCAAAAGGGAAAAGTAATGATATATCGATTTTTTTTGGTATTCAATCACAAAATCTGACGCTTAAATGTGGAAAAAATGTTGTAGACAGGGTTGTCCAAGAGATAAAGATAATAAATACATAAATAGCCGATGCTGCTTGTGATTCAATACGAATCAAGGAGCGAATTCAATGATTTGCAACTGAAATCTAACCGTCAGTGTGACTTTACTGTAGAATTTGTTGGTTACAGGACACTAAACGCAATATATAATCATGATAAAACTTACTGCAGCCATTCTCGTCAGCATTGTTTTTACAGTTAGACTTGTGATCACAATATAGAGATATGTGAATATGACTTCCATCTCCACAGGGAAAGTCATCTGAACCTGTAAAATAAGTTTCTGTATGGATTTAAGGCTTCTTGTAAATCGTCAATTGGTTAATTGAAACAAAAAGCAAAAGCCAAGGGTTTCAATCTCGATGATTATGTGCATATGCACTGCTTACCTGTCCATTTTGTTTTCCATGCTTATTGCACACAAACTTTTTTTCTTTCAATAACAGATCCCATTTCTGCTTCAATTATATAGTTGAAGAACAGCAAAGCAACTTCAACCGAGATTTTTGTTTTTTTGTTTGTTTATTTGTTTTTTTTTTTTTTGTTTGTTTTTTTTTTTTGTTTTTGTTTTTCTTTAATTTTTTTTCTTTTAAAGATATAGATTATTATATACACCCATGAATACGTTGTATTTGCCGCTCTTTATTCGAATGAATCATATATAGTTGTAAGAAGGACTTTATCCACATCCGTACTTTGGCATCTCTGTTCATCGGATCCATCATAACAATCTGTATGATTATTACATATGTTGGAATGCCAGATGCACTCCCCAGACCCACACTTGTACATGAAATCCAAGCAATTGTTAGTTGCTAAGTACATTATGCTTGTTCTGTCATCTCGCCCTGTCAAAGAAGATGTTACGTTTATACATCAATTAGCGAAACATACCAAGTTGCTCTATGTGGCATGAAATGATACAAACAGTCTTTCCTTTTAGAATAATGTAAGTTGAGTATGCATTCTGACCCATCCAAATATCTCCACTCAATTTTTCATTTTCACCATAACACAACTACACCAGGTTGTTTGAGAAAGAGAAAGAGAAAAAGAGAGAGGGAGAGAGAGAGAGAGAGAGAGAGAGAGAGAGAGAGAGAGAGAGAGAGAGAGATTTGTTTATCCCTGTGTGAACACAAAACATGATGCAAGATTGACAATAAGTTTGGTTGAAACAGAAAAAAGTATATTAGTGCATTAGTATCAATTTTAATGAAGCATTATATATATATATTTATATGTATGTATATATATAAATATATATACATATATATATATGTATATATATATATATATATATATATATATATATATATATATATATATATATATATATATATATATTATATATATATATATGTATATATATATATATATATATATACATATATATATATATATATAATATATATATATATATATATATATATATATATATATATATATATATATATATTGAAAGCATTGAGAGCATGTTTTCCTTGACATATAATATACCAGTACACTGCACTCGCATATACAGTAGGCTGGGTATTATATTGACCTGGCTTATATATTTTATTGACCGTCATCCAGTTTTCTTTTGTCATGTCTCATTCATATATAAAAGTTGTAAAATCACTTAGAATGAGACATTACAATGTATACTAATGTTTTGAAGCCCAAAGAATGTACATCATGTACAAATGTAAAGTTTTTAGCACCAACCATGCATCAGAGAACATTGCAAAGAGACAGGGTAGGCACATTATAATATAATGGGCCTGCGTCATGTGGGTTAAAACATACTTTATTTCGAAAAAAAAAACAAAAAAAAAACCCCAGACGATTGGTCCACAGGCGTATTGCCTACATGAAGACCTCTTGTAGAAGTAGTGGCGATACATTCTAGCAAGAGTTGAACTGCAAGATAACTGATAGTTGGCAAATCGCATTGAGTGTAGATGGGAGAAAAGAAGGGGAAAGGGGACGACTATTCAGCGAGTACATATGCTAAGTATATCTACCACACCTAAGTCTAGCAAAGGATATACAATCACATTAGGGTATGTTGATCTGAGGCAACAAAGACAGAAAACATTATATGGACAGATTTAGATATCATTCCAGCCACAAGTAAGAATATAAATGTTACGCAATCGGACAATATTGCTTTTCAGGGAAATACTATTTGTTTTCAGTAAGAAATGTTTTTGGTTTTGTCATTTTTACACAAAAGAAATACTTTAGTAAGTGGTTTAAAAATATATGTAAGTGATTATTGGTCAGTTGAAAATCTATAAAATGAATAGACTTTGTCCCAGAAAGCACACTGACAAATGAAATGTAAATCGTAGCATTTTACAGGGGATTTTAAGCTAGCCCAAGTCACATCGTACCATAGTTTTATATGTGCTGACTGTAAATAGTCGAAAATTACCGTGATCCCATAATCCCTCATTCAATGTGGCGGCTGGTGAGAGACCACTATTTCCTAGATCTTTATCAAATTCACAGAAATATGTGGCCCAATGTGATTGTTCACATGGAACTTTGCGCCAGCCATAAGTGACCATAAGCACACAGTTGCTACCAGGTATTGCATTTGGTTCCCAGTTTGTCTTCCATATCTCCGCTTCTGAGTTGGCCCAGTCGGTAAAAATATAAGGTTTGCCATCAGACCATCGGAGCATGGAATTTTTACCCACAACAGACAACCCTAAAGGTCGGCAGAAAAATATAAGTTGCTTGGAAGGCTAGACTAATTAAAAGTATCACATTTTCCATAGGCTATTGCGCTTTAGTATAATCTGTTACGAAAATAACAAGTACCGTACGTTACATTTTGCTGACTAACCTCCGTCCCTTGTGGGCAGCATTTCAGCACATTGATAACTACTCTCTCCAGGTGCTTGTGCACTCTTCTTGTGCAATGGTGCTGTGCTTGCTTGTGAGTCACACCCATACATAGTGTAAGTTAATTATCAGATTATATGCAAATTATGAATAATTTACATCAGTTTATATATGTGTATACGTATAGCAATATCCTGTCCTGCCGTATTTATATGCCTAATAAACTTTCATATATATAACGCTATGTAATGTGGCTTTTATTTCCGGACATGCTGAACATACAGGTTTTGCTGATGAAACATCATGCAGTGGAATAAATGTGATGTAACACATGCTAATGTGTTGAGAAATGGAAAATGGACCACTACATAATGAAATCTGCCATATATATATATATATATATATATATATATATATATATATATATATATATATATATATATGTGTATGTGTATATATATATATATATATATATATATATATATATATATATATATATATATATATATATATATATATATAAGTATATATATATAAGTATATATATATATATATATTATATATATATTTATATATATTTATTTATATGCATGTGTGTGTGTGTGAGAGGGAGAGTTTTAGTGTTCAATAATTCCGAAACCGAGGGTTCCTATTAAAACCATGCATTTTGCTCACAAAACACATAGTTTTAAAGCAAAACCTGGGGTATTATATATAAAATCGTGAGTTTTGTAAATTATGTCCTTAGTTTTGCTTGCAAATCCCAGGGTTTTGTAAACTGCCCAGGATAACAAACAAATATTATAATTAAAGTGTGTGTGTCAGCACACACTTTTCTGTTTTTCTAGGAATCCTTCACTTCTTTTTCTCTTTCTTTCTTCTTTCTTTCTTTCTTTCTTTCTTTCTTTCTTTCTTCAGGCAAATTTGTCCGACATTTCATTTGAAAAGTATAACAAGTGGAAACTCCAAACTTGGCACAATTATACTTCTATGGATAAAGTCTGGCCTTTTTATAATGAGAGGTCATGCTTTTCAAAATTATGCGAATGGGGGCTAATTAAATTTTTAAATTTGCAATATGTTATATACTATACAGTGCATTCCAGCTTGAGCTCTGGGGGCCGTCTCATTAGTTGTGACCACAGTGCTGGTGGGCCAAACAGCCTAACACTGACCTCTTTGCCCTGCCACTCAACCCGGCGGCTATAATTAGTGGTGTTTGTAAACAGGTCCACATGGGTGCTGCTGTAGACATTTATATGGGTTTTATTTTCACTTTTGTAGCATCAAATAATTAGATTTTTTACAAAATAGTCCGGCTAAAGGGACACCATTTTACTGTGGAGCTGTCACTTCTATGTGTCTGCCACCCCACCAAACACACATGACCAGTGACAGTGAATGATTGGTATCAAATGACCAGCTTATTCCAAAGTCCTGGCAAGTGTAACCACATCAAAATAAACCCTTCTCTTTTCTCCTTAAGTTTATGTGTATTTTATTACCCCCAATAGATTTCACTCATAATCCACAGCCTTTATCAACATTGTAAGACCTGTGGGACATTTTTACAGGGGTGTCACATCTCAATTTAACTGGAAACAAGCCATAATCCTGGTATATCTTTTACAAGATGTGACATCAAAATGACCCTTTTAAAATGTGGCATCCCTTGACTCATTCAGGACAGAATTCTTAATTTACTGTCTGTAAAATTTGTATCAAAGGGATATACTGAGTATTCTTATCTTTTAAATTAGGGGGTTCTGATTTAAAATTCCTGACAATCATAATAGAATATAATATCTGCTGATGATTTGTGATATTCTGATCTTTTTTTTTGTTTCACACATTGTATTAGCAATGCAAATTGAAAGAATTAGCAAAGAGCATATCCTTTGGGTTCATCACTGAATGAGTTAATTTTGTCATATAAACATTGGCTGTATTGATTGAATGGCTTTGTCTGTTTGGTAATTGAATTATAAGTTAATTGTTTTCTTTCTGGACACCAGTCAGTTCAGTGGCTCTTAAAGAAAACATTTTGGGCTACATTATTTATATACAATTACACATTCCAGGAAATGCTCAAGATCCCTGCTCATGCATTCTATCATTAAAGTGTGTGTGCGTCAACACACACTTTCTTTCTTTCTTTCTTTCTTTCTTTCTTTCTTTCTTTCTTTCTTTCTTTCTTTCTTTCTTTCTTTCTTTCTTTCTTTCTTTCTTTTCTGTCTGTCTGTATGTCTTTCTTTCTCAATTTGAAATGTTCAATCTTGAATATCTTCAACAGTGTAATAGAGATGTCATTGCAACATCTACAAGGGGGTTGTTGACCATTGGCACCTAATCACCTAATGAATTAAAAATAAAAGTTGTAGCAATTTAAATTACGTGAAAAAGCACCATTAGAAATTTTAAATCTTGAATAACTGCAAAGCTATAATAGATAGAGATGCCATTCCAACTTCTACTCCTGTTTTATGGAATAGTTGTAGATTGCCATACCCATATGCTTTGAAGACACACACACTGATTTGCTATGCAGCAAATCATCTTTCCTAGTTTTTCAATTGTATTCAAATATGTGCACAAAACTCTTGGTTTATTTGCAAAACTCATGGATTTGTACACCAAGCCCTGGGTTTTGGTCGCAAAACCAAAGGGGTTTTTTTTCTTTTCTCAAAACACAGTAATTTGTACACAAAGCCCAGAGTTTAGTTTTGCCATTTAATCTTTTTCACGAAAGTCATGTTTTGTTTGAAAACCTTGAGTTTTGTCATAACAGCCCTGGATTCTGCATTGTTTTGTTCAATAATTAACGAAACCCAGGGTGTTGAGACATCAGAAATTGGACGGTTTTGAATAATTCGCAATTTGGTTTTGTATTTTACTGCAAAATTAATCATATAGATGCACCGACCACTCACAACACGGCTTGCATGCCGAAATTCCTCTAAACAAATATCATGCCAAGATGGCATTTTTCCCAAAAAATCCATCACCCCCTATTACCGATTTAAACATCGTTTACTTTATCACTGTGTACACTTCACGAGCTCATATTTAAGGTACTGAAAGGGAACACATGTAAGATGTATACTGTATATGTGTGTTTTTTAAGAAATTCAATAGATTAAGACTGTTTCTTAGTTTCTAGGACCGTGCAACAGGGCTGGAGTTTGAGCCGTATAACTGCGTTGATATTGCACTACTCGCACATAATTACCTCCATTGAACCATTCTTTTTAAGAATGGGGATTTCTCGAGCGGATATATGCGTTTCCCATTCCAGCTAGGCACCTGGTGCCAAAGCTTGCAGGTTTGAGTCTAACTCATTCCGAACATAAGATACATTTTCAGCATTTGCTTAATCCGGGTCGATCTAAGTCCCCGACTTTGGAATAAAATGTTGACCCAGTACATATACTGCATAACCCTGTTGATATGGCACTTTTATTGAAACATTTTTTTTTTAGAGTTGCAAGTTGTCATAGCTGATATTTGCCTTTCCCATTTCAGCTCCGGGACTGATAACAAAGGTTGCAGGTTCGAGTCTTGCTCGTTCCAAACATACAATAAGTCCTCTGATCGCAAAGCGCCATGTGGATTATTTTTAACACTGAATGTATACCCTGCAGTCCTTTAACTAATACATAGCATATATTATCATCGTGTCAAATAGAGGTAGACTATGCGCAGCTGGTTAGGTCTACCAAATACCAACATATTGGTTGGTTAC
>OZ026621.1:6765644-6845644 GCA_964020975.1 Hermodice carunculata | reverse complement strand
AAAGATTTGCATTTAATGAAATGACGATTGAATTCCGGTATACATACAAATTACATAGTAAACAATGAATCTGAAGTTGCAGCCTCCGTCAGTTTCATATATAATTGCTTAAACATTGGTTTGTCAAGACCTAAATAGCAAAGCATTTGTGTCTGTTTTGATCGTAGAAAAAAATCAAAAGATATTCCAAATACTTACTTTTCAATATCACTAATTGATATATACAAATTGATTAAAACATGAATGCATTTTGTGTCTCTTAATGTATGTTAAGCTGAAAATTACATTCTGCACACCCTTTCTCCGAAAAGAACTTCATTTGATTTAGCAAACTATAACCGCAGAGCCCTAAGACAACATCACAGATGAAGTGAAAACATTGTTCACAGCAAGAAAGAAAGAGAATGTGTATCAATGTATGGAGACTTGATATGTGTATTACCTTGCAGTACAGTTGCACACATGAGGTTAGATCTGCATAAACTTGATATTGATGAGTATTATCACTTGGGTTCATTAGACGGAAAGTAAAGTATGGCATAATTGATATGTTCAGTTTGTTTGTTATGTCGGGTTCAATCTAAGCAAAAAAAAATAAAATAAAAAAAATAAAATTAATAAAATAATCAAAAAAAAAAAAAAAAAATTGCAGCATTTTATTATTAATTATACGTCTGTTTTGGAACATTTGTTTCATCAGCTTAGGGAAACAAAGGGATCCTTTTTCGTTTTAATATTACAATTAAACTGTTATATTCCTAGTCGTGCGTGTGCATGATTTATATTTATTTAATTGTAAATAGTGCTCCTGTTTACGTTTGCAGCTAGTTTTGTGCTAGATTTGGGGGCATATTTTTAATCTAGAATCGAGAGGCATCTTGATTTGCCCATTTTAGTTGCCTCAACCGACTTCTGCTAAACAAAAGTGATCCAATAAAAAAATACTTCAGTTTTTCAGGTAATAATGTATCTTTGTATTTCTTAAATTGAAGTTTCTAACGGGAATTTTTTTTCTCTGGCTTTTACATACTATAATCTTTCTGTTAAATAATTTCTTAGCCAATACAGGACATTCCCATGATTACAGGATCAGTAAAGTTTCATGATCTAGAGGATGAAAAGCTTTTAATTTACCAAGGTATCTACATGCCTTTAGGGATGCCCCCTGAATTGGGAACTTCATAAACACAATTGTTAATCTCGTTACCACTTTTTGGCAGTTTGCGACTGTCTATGAGAGCCTAAAAATGTTTCTGAATAGTGGCCATGCTGGCCAGGTTACAAAAGATTTTGCTTGTACGATGTCCTGTACTTCACGTTTATTTTGCTGCGCTCGCGCATTTAAATCACACTGTTCTTACACGGGATTATTCTTCTTCTCGCATCAAGCTTATTAAAGATAAAGTAATTTTTGTTATAACCGGGTCCAGTTTATAACCACATACAGATCCTCTGTTTAACCGACACAAAAGACACAAAGTTCCAAATCTCTTGCATCTAAACTTAACATTTATTTTTGATACAGCCGAAGCGAGGTATCTCGTTGATACTATGGCCTATGCAGTCACGCATGCTGCACCAAATACCGAGACCAACGTTGCTACCGATTATCCTGAAGGGAAACTAGTCAAAACTGCATTAGATATGTTATTCTGTTTTTAATTATATTAAATTCCTACCAATATAACCTAAAAGATTAACCCTCATTCGTCCATGATTGGTTCTGAATTTATCAAATCGTTTTTAAGTAAATACTCAGTCACCTGTGTCATTTCAAACTGTTGTCATCAACAGATACTTTTTTGTGCAGAATTCTTACATGTTAGGTAACTCTAGCAAGTCTATTTCTGTGATGAAATACTATTGTCTCAGTAAACGTATAAGCACACCTAGATAGCATGCATTACAAGCATATCTAATACTTACTCGGGGTTATCCTGACTTTCCAGGATATATCTGTTATATCACCATTTCATTTAAAGTTACTCAAATCAATGTCTCCCCTATTGGTATACACGTATTTGTACTGCACTATTGCTTACCTTGTAATGTGCCGGATTAATTGACTCTTAGTCTGCATCTGAGGTCTATATAAGGGCTACACTAAATTCAAGGATGGATGACTTTTACTTAATTCCTCTGGTCACAGGACCACCTTGCTTCATTTGTTTTCCCACACTACCGTCCCAAGGTTTTGCATTCTAATTTTATGGGGTTTATTGGCCTTTTTCGATAAGTTAAGTTCTAAGATAGATGGATGACTTTGACCAAAATTCCCCAAGTCTCAGAGCCACTTTGCTGAATACAGTTTTAGCATGATGACTCTTTCCCAGCTACAACTTTCGTATAACACATTTATGGTCCTGAATAAGGGCTAAGTTGAGTGTGAGGAATTGTGACCTTTAAGCAATTCCTAAGGTCATAGAGCCACCTTTACTCTGGTCGGTTGATACTTCAGTTTCCACACAAACCATATATTTTTTTTTTTTTTTTTTTTTTTTTTAGCAAGGTCGTTTATACTCCCCAGGTATGCAACCCTCTGTAAATAATTGACCACCTGGTGGCAGCAATACTCCGTGCTCCCTGTAAGTGACTCTTTTCTTCCACTGATGGGAATGAGTCAAATACTGTGTTTTAAGCAGTTTTCATACATGTGCAGACAATGAAACGCTGTTGATGCAAGAAGGAACTAAATAAAGAACTGTAACTTTTTTATTTCATTTTGAAAGGGAATGTGTTAAAATGTGCTTATTACCTGGGTTGCAGAGAGGTATTTTGCATACGCCTAGACGTAATCGTTTATCAGTGGTGAAGCACCATGGGCTTTCATGTTTGTTTGGATTTCGACAGTAGTTTGAAGCTTTGGTGCGGTTGAAACTGTCATTGGGAAATTTGCTATCAGTATAAGTATGCTGATGGGGGTAGTTCTTGTCCCATCTTTGACATGCTTTTCCACTTGCAGTATGATTCATATAGCTGTTGTAGGATAATCCTTGTGTAGTTAACAGACAGTCTGGAGCATATATTAAAGAGAGGAATTTATACATGGAATTTTGTTGACCAGTGACATGTTGTCTAACACTTTAATTCTCAATTTAAAAGTCGGAAGAGTTAATGATATTGAAGAGAGGACTTATTTGCAAAATTTCGTTTATCTGTACCATTTGGTCTGAAATTTCAATCCTAAATTTAAAAGTCACAATAGTAATTGTATCATGACAATTTTCGCCATCTTTCTGCTTAAGTAGCTGCCCCATAACCTAAATATATAACACTCTAAAACAAACTGTTTACTTATCTGTAGGATACATATAATATTTCTTAAGCTAAAATGACTACCATGGTTTCCATAGCGTAAATAATATTAGCATGAACCCAATAAAACAATGAGTGATTGAAGTCATCGATTGATAAATACCAGCCCAGCCACATGTATGTCAAGTTTCAAACAGTGCAGTATGTTCATACACAGAATGCTCGAGCTATCTGATCTAGATCCAATATAACAATGCATAATTTCTGTGTCCCTGTGGTTTGAAATACTTTGTAGACCATAATAGGTTTATCAAACATAACATGTACCAGCCATAGAATATTTTGACACCTTCATCCATTAAAAAACGTATATGGAATGTTTCTTCTTCCCGTTTTCGTTTTTTGTATGTTTTTTTTTTTTTTTTTTTGTTCCTCTTTTTCTGCCTTTCCTTTAGTTTTTACCCTCCCTCCTCATTTTACATGTACTTGCCCATGACTGTATCTCTATATGTATTCCGTTCATCCTTTTCTGTTTTTGACGGTTGTAATCACCCTACCTGGTCACACTTCGCTATAATGATACACTGGAGTTCCACAGCAGAATACAATAGGCGAATAGGATATATATGGTGTATTTACCAGCTACTGTAGCCCATTTAGTTTTATGTGTGCATAACGTCTAAGATTTGTGGCCAAAGTCTTTTTAGCTCTCAAGGATGCCATACATGAGAAAAATAAACTGTAGTCACGTTGGAAAACTGAGACACTATTATCCACAGTGACCTGCACGTCCTGCAAACATGACTTGTGTGTTAAAAAAACTTGCTTTGTCACTTTGCTCGGCAGCATTTTGTCCCGTCTCAGCGGAACAGAACTATACTTAATGAATGGGGATTAACTTGTTCATACATTAAGGAAAGACTTTTTTATGTGAAAAGTAAGGCTAAGAATAATATACATGGATAGATTCCCAACTTAAATTATCTCTGTAAGTACAAAAGCCTCTGGCAAAATATCATGGCAAGACATCCTTCCTTTGTCATATTCACCTGCAGTTATGACATTGACTAGACCTATGATTTCAAAAAGGGTAAACAATCCTGTATCATCTGAAAATCACTGGGCTATAACCTATTCATCAATTTTGGTAAAGCACATTTTAGTGACATCCCAACAAATTTTGAATGGACAAGGTCAGCTAATCTGGATACGGCAGCTTGTATGAACATGTACATTAGTATCTGGATCAATATATCGCATCAAAACTTGGTTAAACATCCAATAAAACAGTATTATCATCAGACAGGCTACCCGTTTAAGCCAATCTCAGCTCCTTAAGAAACATCACGGCCAGTTTGAAAAGAAAAATTGTAAGATTTGCATCAAGAATACAAAACGTATATAAGTATCAATCAAACAAATGCACTGCAACGTGAAAAACAAATATAAGTATTGGTATACGACCAGAACTAATTTCAAACAGGATATAGCTGGTAGGTTTCTGAGAAATTAGAAAATTATCGATTAACAATGGAAGAAAGAACAGATCGATGGACAAAGTGCATATAAAGAGATTATTAAGGAAATCACAATAATCCCATCGCCTTTTATTTGCATAACTAAGGAAAATATAGGGTCAGCTTGTAAAACCTGACAAATTCTTTATTAATTTATCTATTGATTCATTCATTTCTTTTATTGATTTATACATTTCTTCAATTGTCTCCAATCGTTAAAATTCAAGTTTTTTGTTATTACCCAGATCAGTGATAACAAAAATTAAATTCCTAAAACTCTCAAATTCCATGGAGGATATTTTTTTCAAAGATCGCAATCGGTTGTAGCAAAATGGCAACATCTTCTGAAAACCCTCTGCCTTTTTTTTTTTTACATTTCACTAACTTTTTCTGAATTAATACAAATTTTTTGAGAGTCCCACTTCAATATAGCTACAAATAACAAAAACATACATTTCAGGCAACTGAAGGCATATTCAAAAACAGGTACACACAGCCAAACAAGTTTTTCTTATCAAAACAGCCAAACATTAGTGCATTGGGATTCAGTTAGGTCACATTGCATTCTTGTTCTATGTGGAGTTCCCGAATCCATTATATAAATACAGTAGCAATAACTAAAATAAAAAAGGAGGCTTGAGTTTACAATCTACCCATTGTAAATATTTTGAGCATTTAAAACCTTTATGTTTTAAAATAAACTATTTAATTACATTTTTTTCATGCTACCTCTCCTAATGCCAACTGCAACTAAAGTCAAACTACTTAAATGACCTTTGCTGACTTATAATAAGCGTCATAGATTCAGGTGCCACTGCAAAAGATCTTTCATTAAAACACCAGCATGCCTGTAGGTACAGAGAGTAAAACTCTTGCTCAACATATTTTCTTGGCGTGCCTTGCATGCAATGCACCCAAAGTGCGCTGAGGAAAGATTTTGAGTCAGTCCAAAGTGTAGCACTGAAAGATAAAAAATGTAACCGCCATCACCAAATAAGGCAATAGTTAATATCTATATACTACCATTGATATTATGTGTTTTCAATTAGCTTTGAAAATGACATCATTTTCTCAAAAGAAAGCGACCATGTATGTGGAATGAGCGGGGATGTCAAACTGGAGTGGCACAGCCTTCCAGTAATATACAAACACACATCATATTCATACCACGTCTATGAACAAGCTCACAGACATAGACAGCTTTGTACTGTGTCATGCAGAGTATCTGATGCCAGCCCTCTTCTGTCATGCCCACACAGTCAGTGAACTCCTCTGCTGTCCAGCGGGATGACCTCTTCTTGTCCACTTGTATAAGTCTGTGACTGGCCCATTTTGAGAATAACATCACTTCTCCTCCTGTCCACTGAAACAATCCTTCCACTGCTTGGTCAGTCAAGCCTGCAATGTAACTTGTACTATAATCAGAATGTTGATTTCTTTTCCTTTTGAGGCATACCTGCTTGGTTGTAAGAACATATTGTTTAAAGTAAAAAGTTGAATTTAGCAATTAAATCCCTACTTGCACACAAGTATGTATGTATGTATGTATGTATGTATGTATGTATGTATGTATGTATGTATGTATGTATGTATGTATGTATGTATGTTAGCAGAAAGGGCATCTTGATTTAGATAGTTATAATCTCGGATTGATTGTTATGACCATCACGAACTTTCAGCAAGATTATTCAAGCACTAGGCATTTGGTATCATGTTGCATTAGCAAAGCAAGGTAATTTTTAGCATTGCAAACAGCAATAGGTTTGCAGAGTAGTTCAGTAACTTGTCCCCTTACACACACACACACACACACACACACACACACACACACACACATATATATATATATATATATATATATATATATATATATATATATATATATATATATATATATGTATATGTATATATATATATATATATATGTATATATATATATGTATATATATATATATATATATATATATATATATATATATATATATATCATCTACTGTGAGACAAAGGGATAGCTGTGAAATTTAAGTTCAAATCCAAGCTACACATGGTATGGCCGGCAAATTGTGTGTTATTGAACTCATAGTAGATTCTCAAATGTGGTCTGACTGGTGTATGTCTACCGTGAAGGTTCCCCAGACTTTTTTAGACTGTGGACCTGTGGATACAGTAATAGCCCTACAATATGAAATTGTGCGACAAATGCAAACATTTAATCCTAAGTGCATGCAAAAGTCCTGAAATAGACTGATTTGGCAAAATTTGCTGAGAGTTGCTGATCCAAACCATGACGTTTAGGATACACTTAAAGAACAAAGGATGTTGACATGAGACCTATAATGTTAAAGCTAACCTAGAATTGCACATGGAACAGATTTTTAGAAACCCAAGATAAAAACAAGTAATGAACGGCAGCCTTAAGTAGCTAACTTTGTATGTATTTACACAACCATAGATTTGAAATAGTCCTTTCATCAGGTTTAAGGTAATCATGTAACATGGGTTCATCTTTCCTGGCACCAGCAGACTATTGACCAAGTGACAAGGAGTTGTCTCTTGAAATAAAATAGATGGCTTACTATTTAATACAAAACTGTTTTAATGCTTTAATCTGTGGTTGCAAGGTCACAGAGCACGCACAACAGGCACATTTATTCTGCAGGAATAACAATACCAAATGTTCATCCAAATTTAAAATCAAGTAAGTGTTATCCTGTATTTTATAACGATTCAAAATCGCAATGTAGAATTTATGACATTATTTCTCAACAACGTTTTTCATATTCGCAGTCTTTTTTCACTCAAGAATATCCCCACAATAATTAACATTAGCGTCAATTTATATTTTACAATAGTGCACCTAACAAAGCTTTATACCCTTGACCTTATAGCTAGTCAGACTATCTCCCCATTATAGCACTACCGGTTGGACCAATTACTTAAAGATCTAGTTTTAACCTTTTACATACACATCAACTTTGCAAGGTAATATTGAAAATTGATATGAAACACAGAGAACATAACAGAAGGATACTATATTACTCTGCCAGTTGCTATGAACAAGAAGCTTACGTGCAACCTGTAAAACATTGTGATACGCTCACACATTGTCATGTCACTCTGCCTGTTTCATATAAATATATCAATGTTATTTGTATTGTCTTGATAAGAATGCAGTATTCTTATGTTAGTCAAGTTTGCCTGAGTTTCTGTCTTTTTCACTCAGGTGACTTGCTGGGCAGCTAAGTTTTCAAATAGGTCCTTTTACGCCCGTCTGTCTGAATCCATCAGTGAAGTGACTCGGGTCCACGGTTTTCAAGAGGAAGTCAAAAATGTGAATTACTGTTGCCTTCCCTGTTGTCCTGCATAGTAATCAATAGGAATACGTGTATCCACAGACAAGTACCGAATAAACATATTGTCCGAAATCATGGTTCCACAGTACAATCACCTAGCTAACAGTCTTATTTGAAACTTCCATCAGGTACGTTGCTACTGGGTTATAGCACTACATCAGGGCCATTTGTGGAGAATAAGTTGAAAGCAGCTGTAACGTGTAAACAGGCTTAATAAAGATATATATATATATATATATATATATATATATATATATATATATATATATATATATATATATATATATATATATATATAAATATATATATATACATATTTGCAGCACCATTTTGATAAAAAAAAAAATCTAGTGGCTTTCAGAGGTGCTCCTTTGTTATTTCAAAACAAGTAGATTACCAGTGTTGGTAGAAGATGATTCTTTATGATTTTGCCAAAAATTGAATGCACGAGAAAATCGTAAATATATGTAAATCATTGGAATTTCACCATGTGGACAAATACGGGAGAAACTACCTAAGACTAACCATCCTGTAAGCGCAATTAACTAACAAGTCAGTTTAGCTAAAATCCTCAAATATGGAAGAAAAGAGGTAATGGAGACAGCATTGTATTACAATAGATGCCATTTCACTCACTCAGATTATTATGACGTGTCTGCATTGTGGGGTGTCTTTTTGGGGGGTGCGGGGCACCTAGTGTACCAAGGTTCACACCATAAATCAGCAGCCGCAATACATGGTAATACCAGAATAACCCAGCGTCAGCAGAAGTTCAATGTGCAGTGTATTGTAGCACAGTGGGGTTATCGCACTTTGGTGGGAAACGTAATTTTTTGTATTGGACAGGGATTAAATAGACAAAATATTTGTAAATGTATCCAGACTCAAACTGCAATGTCCATGAAATGTAAATTATGTGAACACCCTCTATTGTGCCACCAGTCTTGACAAATTACTTGTGTGATATTGACAGAATCTGTCAAGGTCAGGAAAAACTAGCTTCCTTAATTACGGTATCTAATGCATGGTCTTTATTTTTCATGTTCTTCTTATATTATGTTCAAATATATTTATGTTCAAATTAATATATTTTGTAAATAAATCAGTAAAACAAATGTGTAAGGCACTTAAGGTAACTCCAGTGTCCATATCATTAATCGTGGCAACACGTGATAAGCACTACATCACTTCTTCCTGTATATCCCTGCCTATGAAAGCTTTAACATATGCCTGCATGCCTGTTTTGCACAGCTGGTTCTCCGTGTAATATTCCATACATCGATGTCAAATACAAGGTTTTATCCAACTGCGTGTCTATTGCGCCTAATGAATATCCCAAGCGTAATAAAAGAATTCAGATTGCAGTACACCTATTTATACTACTATGGCTTACCTACAAATGTTAGGGTTGCAGTTACATTGTAAATAAAGTCGTATTCTTGCTTGCTCCCAAGGCTAACTAAATGTCCTTTTCTCTTTTGACAGTTGTCCTCAGCAGCATTCCATGTGGTGCCTGACGGTCCTGGTTCTATCACAATGTATTTGCTACCTTGGAATGAAAAGGACTTCTCCCTCTCTGAAAGGAAAATGTATGTATGTATGTATGTATGTATGTATGTATGTATGTATGTATGTATGAACACCAATGAACTTCAATGAAAGACTTTGGACAGTTTTGTTAGGGCCGCAGCACATTATATTACACTATGATGCAAAATTCCACAAATGGTGCTTTATTATCCCTTGACAAGCCTAGCCATAATACAAAAAAACTCCATCACATGTACATATTCAACGGAAATCACCAAACATATTCAATATAACAACAACTTTGGCAAGAAGAACAGTTCTTTTTTCTCTTTTTCAACAAATTCAGCACTCAATAAAATCAAGAATAAACAAAATGTCATTTGGGTGTCCTTCGGCTACCATGGAATAAAACGAATTCTGCGTAACGCTCTTCAAAATTTCATACTTTCGACCAAAAGATTCTAATTTTCATTACACTTTTCAGGCCTGTCTATTTGCAAAGTCTCTGTTCCTGTAAATAGCACCATCTAACCAGTAAGTTTACTCCTGTACATATTGCATTTATATTGTGTTCATTTTATAATGTAACTCAACTTGAGCTTGAGTTATCCCACCTTGGTTTGTACATGTGTACTGCGAGTTGTGTTTTAGCATGCACCTATTATTATCTACTGACTTTGTCAACATTGTCGTCTTGGATTAACACAGAGAGAAGTTAATGTAAGCTTTAAGCTTGTTCTTCAATCCCTTTTCTGTTGAAATAAAATATGTTTCAACCAAAGAGGACAAACAGATGAACCCTAATAACTCCATTTGAACCAGGGAAAAACATTACCTAATGACTTAATCCATGCTGGAGTTTTTTGCTGGAAGAGCCCAGGCACATTAAGAACGTCAACTTACGTGTTTCATTATTCCCATTACAAAGTACCTTAAATGCATGACCATCTGTCCTCTTTGCGAACTCACTGTAATTCGTCATATTTTTCTTGACAGCATCCATGGTCATCTGGTTCCAGATATCGACAGCACGTAGATTATTTAGGGGACTAGCTATACCAGTTTCAAGGCATCCTGCATTTTTCCACCAGCGAACCAAACAATTAACGTGGAATGGTCCAGGTATTTGTTCACTTTTGCGTAGCTCACGCACAGCACACTCACCTACAAAACAAACTACATTTCTTAACAATTCATTGTGGAAGTTTAACATTTTCTATACAATAATTATGCAGAAGAAGCATTTGTATATTAATCTTTTCAAATAAGTAATGGGAGAGCCACCAAGAACAATTAGCATTGTTTGAAGGGGTGGAGGTGGGGGGTTGTTACCACTCAACTTGAATCATACCTTCAATATTTTAACAAAGCAGATTGAGGCTCACCACCTTCCACCTTAGGCCATGGAGTCACAATTTGATGAACGGTCCTGGGGACCAAGGGAATGCATCTTCAGATCAGTCTCTTCCACAAATAGTATTCGAAATGAAAGCTCTCTCATATACATACAGATTCAATATTCAAAGGTCAAAGAACTAATACATGTGACAAATACATGGGTATAACCATTACAACTGTGCTTCCCAGGGGTGTACCATATACACATTGTGACTCAAAATCACGTTAACGAGGGACAGAATAACTGTGTTTCATTATTTATAAAACCAATGTGTAGGATTTTTGCTTCTCAGAAAATAATACTTATATACCTTAGTTATCAGTATTCCACGATTACGCGGATACACCACTCATTGAAATATTTTACCTGGTAGGTTGCGACCTAAACATTCCAACTTGTAAATTTCAACATTCGTGCTTGCCATTGTTAAGTAATCAGCCATATCATCTCTCACTCCTCCAACAGTCATTGAGTCCCAATAGCTCGTATTGGGTCTTTTTGTTGGACTTTTGACTCCGGCGTCCAAACATCCAGCACCTAACCACCACTTTCTTAGACATGCGATGTTGTGAGGACCTTATGTGCTGTCTGACTCGTCACAATCCACATTCAACGTTGGCTTCTGTTTAAAAACTAGCAACATTATAAATACAGATACGTATTTTTTGTTATAAAACTGCATGGAAAGATGTGAGGAAAAACGATGCATAATGTCTTCAGCTAAGAGGGCAAGAAAAAATATAATGGACAAACTTGATTGGTATTTCATTAAAACTGATGTGTGTGTGTGTGTGGTGTGTGTGTGTGTGGTGTGTGTGTGTGTGTGTTTTGTCTTTTTCTTTAAGTGACATTGTATATGCTCCAATGCACAGGCTGTTGTTATTAAACACTGCTATATGAATCAGTGATGTAGCAATGTCTCTCTGATATAGCCGGCTTAAAAAACAACATTCCACATGAAATTGCATGTGCATGGTCCCTGGTAACGTGTGTTTAAATATTTTGTGTGCTCATTTACCATGGGCATGAAAATATTGATTTACTTACCTGCCGTTGCAGCGTAGCGTTGTACATATATATATATATATATATATATATATATATATATATATATATATATATATATATATATATATATATATATACACATACATATATATATATATATATATATATACATATATATATATATGTATATATATATGCATATAATGCACATGCACAAACACAGATACACATACACATACATACATGTACATGTATGTACATATAAATATATATGTATATATATATAAATATACATATGTATATATACATTTGTGTCTTTTCAAAACTACTTCCTAGTAGTGGGTAATTACTCAGAATATGCTTCGAAGCCTTTACCCGTGCATGTCTTTCTGAGTAGTAGCTCCATGTCTGAGCTAAATATTCAGCAAAGACAACCCACATGATAATGAATAAATATGAACGTAGCAAATGATGAATTAGCTGAATACGTGAAGCTATGCTTATAAATGCAGAGCTTCATTACGAAAGACGAATACCTGTGAAACAAACCATAATTTATATATATATATATATATATATATTTTTTTTTTTTTTATTTATATATATATATTTATATATATATATATATATATATATACACTTTTGGATTGGACATGTTTTAAACCGTAATTAATGGTCGGTTTTTATTTTTTATTTTGTGCTCTATTTCTAGCATTTACTCACATGAAACAGTGATATCATCAATTGCAATTCCACCTTGGACACCAGGCCCAACCATTCCTTCAAATATTATCTGTAAGTAGCAAGATTGTATATCGTACTTTATATTTTACAGGTTTTTTTTTTCATTCTTGACATTTTTAAATCCCACTTACGCAAAAGCACTGGCACCTTGCTGATGCCAAGGAATGATATGAAAATGAAATAACTTAGCGCCGTTCTCGGCATATTAGTTTTGCACTTTGAGACACAATTTTAGTTCAATCCGTTTAGTCAATATTGACTCTCGACTTCCAGAAATAAATTTTAATCAATTTCAATTCAGAGAATACTACAATGTACAACTTGGAAGCCAAATCACAAATAAACTAACCACATTTGGTTGAGTGAAATTTGTGTGCAAATTGATTCCATACCAATGCTCTCGGTCGATGCCTTTAATGCTAGTCAGTTCTGTTTCTATGTCGTTTGACTTTGCCAGAACCCGAAGTTTTCCTGTTTGTGTTCGTTTCATATGGACAAAAAATATTACATGAATTCTTCCTATTATGTTCAATTCTGGCGATATCAGTCGTGCAATGTCGCCCGATTTGCGTGGCCTTGCAGTTTCAATGTACATATAAAAACCTGTAAAAGAAGAAGAATACATTAAGAGTGGTAAAAATATAGCCATTTACCACTGATGATGGTAACACGAATAATTAATATCATAAAAATGGTAATACTACTAATAAAGATAAAAGGATGACAATAATAATTGGCATCCCCACCGAGAGCAGCAGTACTATCCTAATCTGCATCCTCATCAGTTTCAAATGCAGTGCAGAAAATACAGTGAATTGTCATAACATTCTTTTGCACAGATGTGTTAAAAGCAAGGTAATGGGACAGCTTTGGGATGCATTGATAACATAACGATAGACAAAGGAAGCCAATCTGCTACCACAACAAGTTACCTGAAGCTTGACAGTATGTGCTACCAAGTACCACGTTTACCGAATAAAAATAAAATATCCAATGGTTTAACTTTCATCATTAGGCAAAGTGATTGATTTGCAAGGGTAGCAGACAGTAAGTAGTCAGGTGTTCCCTTACAGCAGCAGCTTGGGTATGACAGGGCTAATCGAGCTGCTGACTGGAAATGTGCATGGCTGCTCAATGCTGTCTGGCCTGGTAACATTGAACTCACGTACATGGGGTGCATACTCAGGAGGCAATGGTAGTTAACGGAACTTTTGCACACGTAAGTTTCACATTAATAGATGATAGTAAGTGGTGCTGCCTTTTTTGTCAACATTTTCTGGCGTGTGGCTTTCACGTCTACACACATTGTATTATATAATGGAGTTCACCTATTTAGATGATTTCATTGGAGTTTGGTGATAAAAATTAGCTCACACCAGGAGAATTATTTGTGATAAAAGGACAAGCGAATTGTTAAACAGTTTCGACAGAACTGAATCTCCAGCATCAGGTCAAAATAGACTGAAACAAATAAAGACTCTGCAATAAGATAATTCGACAGCAAAGTGAAAATTATTTTAACAATTTATGAAATAATCCTGGCTGAATGAAGCTTGAACCTAAAAGCAAAATCAGTTGATGATGCTGTGGGCACAATAGAAAGCAAGAAAGCTGCTTTCGCTGAAAAAACACAAAAAGATGTAAAGATTGGGATAGCCAAATTTTAGCAAAAAGTCAAGGGTATATTTACTATCTTAATGGATGTCTGAGTCAATTAAAAATGCTCAAGAGAATGAGCAATACAGAAAGTCTAATGTTAAATCTGAGGAGACGTACTGACAGCTGTTAGAAGGAGCTTCCTGAATGAAAAAATACTGACTGCTTGGAACAAAAAATATAGAAATACCTATGAAAATTCACTGTTGCGCTGTAGGAACGAAAATGAATGAGGTGAACCCTAGAACAGATGTATATTTCATATGTAAAGAAGACAAAAACAAGACAAATGCAAACAAACACAAAAATATATTAAGAAGGACATACTTAGATGGCAACGGTCAATTACGCTTGTTACTCCAATAAGCCTGTTTCGTATGCATTAAAAAGTTTTAAAACATTGCCCAAACTCCCAGATTCCAATCCAACAAAAGAAAGCAGCTAAAAGCTCCTCAGAATGTTGGGATCGTGAAGTTATTTTATGTCTTTTTTCCCCCTTTGGGTAAATAACACGAACCTAACTTAAAGAATGTGTTTATGCGGACTGATGCAGTCCTTTAAATCTCTGTAATTGCATGTGACTTTCTGATTTACACATTAATATATGTTTATGTTGTATGAAAATGCGTTCACATTTGACTTAGTCCTGAGTTAATATTAGACTACTTAAAATGTTGTTATGGTAGGCATTCTAAAATTTATATCTATGTTTTTTCGTGTCAGCTAGCAGAGCATATGCGTAAAAAAAACCGGGTCATCCATTAACAAGAGTCAATCAAAAAATCTAGGTATCTATCTGGCTCTGGCCTATTGATTTAATCTATTGTTGGATCATAAAGAAAGTGAATGCAATGTACGAATTAATCAAAAATGTATAGTTAGCATTTCCCCCGTTAAGGACGAACTTCCGCTATCATAAGCACTACCTAGGAAGACATATCGATGCAACACAGCTGTCGAGAAATCAGGAAAAATATACATTTACATGACACTGTTTGAAAGTTATTTGTTACATACATAAGAGTTTACAATAGTACAAACGTCTGGATATTTCTGGATGGTATTTTTTGTTGCGTGCTTTGAGAAACCTTGTGATAAATGGGTGTACAGTTTGTTTTTGATGCATGGTGGTGTATTTTTTTAAAAGAGATGGGATGAAAACCTTTCAGTTTGAGAACTTCTGTTCCTATTTGGAATAGGAAGTTGAGGCAGATCTTTCTTCCTAGTGTGGTATGTGTGGGTCACATATGGTAATGCATAAAGCTTATGGGAATATATATGTAATAGGCCCTGAATGTATTTACAAAAGAATTTCAGAGCCTTCAATTTAAGTATATCTTGACCCTTTATAATATCTAGTAATTTGAAGAGTGGGTTTGTGTGAGCATAAAATTTTTCATGGCACATAAGTCCAACTACAGATTTTCGAAGTTCAAAAATCCGGGCGCATGAGCAACCCCTTCCCCTCATCCAAACATATTATCCAGTAAGAATCTACAATTGTTATTTCATGGTTATCTTATGAGGCAACCAGATTTACAATATTACCAACAAAATTGTCCTGTTATTTTAACAGGGTTTTTACCTTAAATGTATGGTGGAGACTTTACATTCGTTCTCCCCTGAAATGTTTACCAATAATACCTTTTAAACTTCAATACAATACGATATTCAGGCAGTAACTATACAATAAACCTTCAATGGATTAAATATTGATTGAATACACCTTAACAGATTAAGCATAGATATGCACAGCTAATTCAATCTGCTCAGGCCTTGCTAGTATAAACCAACTTGTCAGGATCTGTTACCTACTCTTAAAGTTACTCATTACCGATGCGTCACTGACTTCCTGGGCAGTTGAGCTCGCCACTATGTTTTTACTAAACCTAGAAAATTAAGACATACAATGTTAATATAAACATTACTGCAAAATATGACTGTCTCAAAACATTCTACAACTCTGGTATTAGTTTTCATTAAAAAAAATAACTATGCTTCAGTTTGTACTGAAGCGTCCTTTGCAGCAGATTTAGGAATCTTACTATAGTTAGGAATTATCGAAGAAGGGTATCAGGAAACTATCCTTCTCGCCACCTTCAGTTCAATATCTTTATCCACCTTGTTGTCATCTGAAGATTTACTTGAATGAGCTCACTGAATTTTTCTTTTATCACCTGCTTTATACCATATTACATTGAAAACCCATTGAATATGGCCTATGTGACATTGTTCATCATATCCCATTGGTCAGACTCCTTTTTACCATATTTGTAAAATCAGAGACATGGTTTTCCAAATATAGAAGGAATAAATTCTATATTTGGTATATCCAAACCCTCCTTATTACCTTGTCATAAATCACGGCCGAAAACTTGATAGTCCGTGGTATAAATCCCAGCCAAACGGTAATAATAATCTTGGTTCTTTAATGCAAACTAGGGCCAAAAATGCCAAACTGGTGATTGGCAGGAAACAACAACACTGTGTAAGACGCACGATGGGCAGTCAACTTTTACATCCGACTGTCCCGCCAACCATTATTCAATAGCTGAGCCAGCACAAACATGCGCAGTCCATGAACAATTTTGCAACAACAAGGCATAATAAACAGCATGCCACGTGTAGCGTTCTCCAGGGAATTTTTTTTGGAGAAACGTCTAACATATGCCCAAAACACTCCCCAGACTCTGTCTTTATCGTTTGTCCCTGTTGGCATTCCAGGGAACCATCGCCCCATTCCTTTGGGCAATGCTTGCAATGATGTCGTCACCGATGGGGAAAATCTGACGGCCAACAGTCAGCTGAGCTCCACGGGTGCATACTTTGGAATATTTGCTTGTGCAACACTCCAACGTGCCCTACCAATTCTCCTCTCCACCAAATTAATTCCACATAGAAATAATAAAAAAAGTGTCTTTTTATCGAGATTTTTGTCTGTAGCAATGGCTGTTCAAAAACATCTGCCATCAGGCCTTGGTCGACCACTTTTCTTTGTTGTTTAAATTTTATATTCATACGTGTGGCAAGACTTTGTCAAAGTCCCATTGAATGCAGTGAAAAAAATGTAACAAGTGATACAAATGGTCTTTTTTTCCCTCTCTTAATGGACCATAGGGGATAAATACAAAATAACCCTCGTCGTTATTCTGTCTTAACCAAATTACCCTTGTTATTTGCCTGCCTGTGTGCCTGATGACATACGCACTTCGTGCTTGGGTGATCAGGCGCGCAGGAAAGCAAACAACTCGGGGGATCTAGTTTGACAGATTAACGACTCAGGTAATTTTGTCTATCAACATCAATCCAATGATATTTGTAAACATAGAATGCAATCACAATTCCTGGAATCAGGAGTGATACCAGGATGCATAATACCACCCAAGGTACATGACTAGCATGTTAAGTTCAATTTATTACTTCATCCGGTTCTATCAGAGGTTTTAATTGTATATACAAAACTGGTTTCATTGCTTGAAATTTTACTTTCTGTTATTCCTTCAGAGTGGCCGTCGCAAGTAGCACTTGTTGAATATTTAAGGAAAATGGTATATTATGAACTTGCAATGAATGGACAGAAAGGCGGCCAATCCTTCCAGTCATACCAGGCAGTGTCCAATGAGTTCCACTAATAGTAGAGTCATCCCTAATCATGATTAGATAGGTTCCCAGTATCAGCTGTTGAGATTCCCTTGGACTGAATGTACAGCTGGTTAGACTGTTGCCAATTTATGATTAGAGAATCTCCTAATAATATCGCTACTGCCTGAGACAAACCACTTCTCCGGATAATTCTTACCTCACGTGATCTTTTCAGTTCTTTGTTCTGTTACAGAATAGCACATGTATATGACTCTGCATTAGGAGTGTAAATCGGGCTCATCTGACACACTATGGGGAAGTCAGCTAAACATAAGCATGAATAAAATATTTCTTCTATATTTGGGTTAGATCCAACTTCATTCTGTTTAGCTTTCAGCTGAATAGCTTCCCTGTCTTATTGTACAGTTGATGCCAACTGTAAATGTTATATTGCCAATAGTATGTTTTTTGGTACTTGTGGGAATCTGACTCAACAGATCAGTGTGGTCCCATCCCATATGGGTACTACTTGCACATAGTCATAATACCATTGTATTGATGATATGGGTTTGGTGCTTGGTAATGTTGCTTTCCTGAGAACTGCTTCAAGTCTCTTTGGTGGAAATAGTTCTTCAGTAGGTCTTTCTAATTTCAATAAGATAACCTCTAATGTCTTTTGAATCTTATTAAAATAATTATAATACATGAGCAGAAAAGTATTGTTGGTTAATATTTTATAAAGCCTTTCAAAAATTCCCATCATTTGGTTCCCATTTCAAAAATATATAGTTGCCAATTCAATGATTTGTGTGCTAACAAGCCTAAAAATGAAATTCAGAAGCTTTAGAAATTCGAGTATTAGTAACTGCTACGTTCTGTGTTGAATAAACTCTTTATTGGCTGTGTGGTGACAGATTACCATTGTTTTCTGCACTAATATTGAAATAATGGAGATAAGGATATTGATTGAAGGCATGCCAGTAGCATCATGTATAAGATCATTTTTCAAGTAGCAAGTTGCATGCACTTCATGTAAATAATGTGTGCAAGAAGACCAAGGATCAATCCTTTGGAGCTCCTGTTTTGAAAGATCAATAACTTGAAAATTTTGTATGCTTTTAATGATGCAATAAAATGAGGATCGGTTCACTGATGCAAGATGTTCAGCTCTGTTTGAAGACTCGTTGTATAAAGCAACCCTCTTTTTAGCAGTGACACGAACAAGTTCACAGAAGATGACGGGGAAGTTTTTTATTTTGTTCCTCTGCTGTTTTTTTAGGGGGTCAATTGTCTGTCATGCTGAATGTAGTCTTTGCATTGCCCCACAAACACGATCTTCAGTATTAGGGCATCCATATAGATGTTTTTTTGTATGCCCAGTTCTGGTCAATTAAACTGTGTTCTTTTTGCTGCAGAAACATTGTTGTATCGTAAATGTAACGATTTTATTCATATAAACTTCTAAATAAGCTTCTAATCAATTGTTGTTGGTATACTTGCTGAATAACAATTTGCAAAACACTGGTAAAGTTGCACATTTTCGGCCTCAAACTTCACACGATTCTTTTAGCAGTTCCAGGCATGTTTGGTATTAATGGAAAAATCAGAACTTCATGCATATTATGCTAGTTTTCTATTGGCTTAATGTTTTATATTCGCCCACCAAACATGGTCATCTTGCATAAATTTACTATCTCCAAGACAAGAATCCAAGAATTGGAGACAGTGATCTTCTAGCCCTGGTTCAGCAAGATTCTTGCCCTGTTCAGGCGCTTATTGGTTGACAGATCATTCAAATAAGTTTGCACATGGTCAATCATCTGCAATGCGCACTGTTAGCAATTCAGCATAATAAAGTTGATCATTCAAGCCAATGTTAATTTTATATTTTAATGTCACATAAGTACCGGAATTTTGTGACACATCAACAGTAGATTTTTTCAAAACATTAGAAATGTCTGAATCACTGAAAGAAATACAGAGTGGTAACTGGATGCAGTCAGTGCCAAAATGGACAACATGTGCACTGGTGTGCATTATCAGTCAATCTTTGTGGTGGTGTATACAAAATAAAATGTGTGCACGTGTTATTTTCTTTTGCAAAGATACCGCAAAATTTATGTAATTTTGGTGCTATTACTCAATACTTATAGTGGAAACTATTTATTATGTTGTATATCTGCAGGAGACTATGCCGTGTTGCCATATCTCGGTAAATAGGCACACTGAAAGTGAGAGTCGATCGTTCCATGTGCTACAATGGTTGAACAAAGTCACCTGCTTGCATCTTTTTGTGGGTTTTCTCACCCGTAGAAGAAGGATGGTTAACCTTCTTGTTTGCCTGGGTTGGTTTAAACGTATTTTAAGTCCTTGAAAGAAAAGACGATTGGGGAGCACCTAATGCCTATATGAACTTCTCTCGTGAAAGAGGTATCAATGGAAACGTGCCTGGGTTGAATATGCGGCATTGAGAACAAAGGAAGTCAATAAACAAATGCTGGTCCTATTGAGGTGATCTTCAGGCTCTCTGCAGTTGCAGACAATTACATCCCTGTATTCAACACTGACCTACCTTAAGTTAAATGCAAGCGTTGAGGAAGCTACCTCTGGTTTACTACGGGGGGGGGGGGGCTTGCTAGTTATCCTCATTTTTAATGCTGAAATGTACTCTTTTAGAGAGGCGAGGGAGCTGATAAAAAGATTACTCTGTGTACGCTTGCAAAAATGATAAAAAAGTTCAAGCAACCATTGGGAAGTCTAGGTAAATACTCTTAGGTAATTTATTGGAATCAACAAAAAAAATAGCCTTGTCATGAAACTTCAATGCAGATGTTTTAGTTAATTGGAATTTTTCTAAACCATCCCAGCTCTCTAAAATAATATTAAAACAAAATAGGTATATAACTGTTTGGATATGGTAGCAGTTTAGTTTGTCAGAAATAATTCCTATAATTAAGGATTCATTTGTTAAAAGGGTCAGTGGTTCCGACATTGAAGAGATAATAGTTAAAGAAAATCTCATTGACAGATTGTCGTTACCTGCGCTGGTTTTTTATTTAAATTCTTTCAAGATTAAGGTAATTTCACAGAAATTTGCTAGGTCAAGGGTACACATGTTCAGATTAACTGTTGATGTAGGAAAAATGGAACATTGGCATACTTACATGACTTGCCAGTTCTGGGAAGTTGCTTGGCATAAAAATGGATTAGGGTATTCAGCTATTCCTTGTTTTTGGTAATATTTCCTCTAATCGATCACGTAAAATGGAGGAAAAGCGCTTGTGCATACATAATCCATATGGTTTCAACAAATTAATACTTTGAATGTTTATATCAAGGACAGTGCAATTTTTGGTATGTCATTTTTACAGTAGGGCACAAGATTGCCAATGCACATGTAAGTCTAGTTCAATCATAAGATAAAAATCTCCAAAATTCTTATTTTAAGAAGCAAGCAGGAGGCCAAAACAAAAATTTGTATTCGAATTTTTTTTTTTTTTTAATTTGTTTTAAAGAAAGTGAATATTTGTTGGTGATTTTGAATTCCAATAAGAACAAATGCATATTTTAGTCTTACTATAAAATATGCATGCGAAAAAAGTCATCAAAACCACAACAAAAACTGAAATGAATAATTTGAACCATAAATTTTGTTCAATGGACTTCTAGCTCCAATACTCATACACTTGTGAAGTACAGGGACCATATTGTCCTAGTGCTGAGAAATGTTTTACCCGTTGTACTTCAACCTTCACTATCATCTTTTCAAAAAGACATGCTTTTTTATTTTGTTTACCTGTCAACCAAGGAAGCATGTAATTTGTTTTAAACGAATTTGGTGGTATACTATCATGCTGGATATTTTTCACACAAATGTCTGCATATTGGCTCAGACTCCTTAAGCTCAAACATGACCAATTATTGTGTGATTGCTGTTTGACGAACATGAATTATCTTGATTCTTGTCAACTTACGTTGTTACAAGCATTGAGAAACTTCTTTAAAATATCAGGTTTCAATATTATGTTGCATATTAGCGGTTATAGTTCATGACATGGTTTACCTAAGCTTTTTACAAAATGCGCAGGTTTTTGCATATCAGTGGCATGACAATTGCTTTAGTCACAGTAAGCTCGACAAGACGTAAGATCCATCTCAGTTCAAAAACCAACTTTATCCCAAATCATATGTATCTCTTACGAAACACTTTGAAATTGGGCATAATCATATTCGATTTCGTAGCACAATCCAAAAATGAAACCAGCAGACACAGACGGCTTGTTGAATACATTAAAAAATTTTTAACAATGTGAGACATCTGGAAAAGCATAAGAGGAATTTGATATTAAGCCTAGATCAGAGGAAATATACAGTACAGAGCACAATCATTTTAATAAATCAAATATATTTTCCCTTCCCTTCGCTTGCTGTCCTACCATTTCCTCTTTGAGTATCATATATTTCCAGCACAGCTTGCAATGAAATATTTAAAAAAAGGCCGCATTAGTCTCCTCGTGATGCACATTTGTTGATTCTAACATTCCAAAGGCTACAGGAAGCATCCCTTTCTGATCTTTAATGAGAAATGTGATTCACAGAAAATATGACTGGTTAGCATATTACGCTACTATGAAGACGTTAAACGGGTACGGCTACCTCTTAACGTTAAGTTGACTTTTCAGTACAATTGTAACTTTCATACCTGTTCCACTGTGGTCACTGCTAGGACCAGTGCCGACCGTCTTTGTTTTCCCAATGTGCCTGCAATCATACACAAAGGCATCATGGCAAATAGACAGTTTCAGGATATGGCTTATGTCACTGGTTAGCACCACAGGCGCCCTGATGCATTGCTCACAAATTGCTCGCATCAGCAAGAGAAAAGCCTATTAATCATTGACAGCTAGCTGCATGTAATCTTTGCCTGAATTTTTATGAGGTGAAACGAAGATACCTACCTTTGCTCCTAAAAAGAAAGAAATGGAAGTGTATGTACTATTTTGCTAGGTTTTTTCCTAAGATAGTTAAAATATGTAGCTCTTCTTCACTCCTATTTACTATGAAAGGGTCCAACTTCTCTGTTTGTATAAAATTACTTGTATTTATAGCTGTACTAGAGTGGTTTAGTCAAAATTGCACTGCAACCTATTTTTTAGATTTTTTATCATTCTGAATAAAAAAGGGATATTTGCTTTAATATTGGAGTGTCAATATCTTAGCAAGATGAAATGTCTTGAGGCATTTGCAGGGTCACACTGCCTGAATTACACTGTGCATTTCAGGTTGTGTAAATCTTTGCAATGTCATAATGCAATGAATATTCTATACAACAGTAAAAGTTTGAAAAGCATGTCTGACACTTTTTGCATTTCAGTTTGGATTCGTAATGGCAGCATACAGTCTACCCTGACAGCCATCATTCACTGCTAGCACCTTTTGGTCACTTTTTCTTGTGCCAAGTTGACTCATATGCAGAAGACACTATGCTCATTTGTGATGTGACCTAGTGCGTGGCCATTGACGTATAGATATTGCATATATTCTAAAGCAAACATAATAACCTTAGCAATTCGTCTTTCGCCATTACATAATATAATTATGGAACACTGAATTCAGTGCGGAATAAGATACATATTTGTACTCTGTAGACAGACATAATCATGGACAATGTTCATTTTGCATCTGTAAAAGGTAACATGGTATTAAGCAGACTGTACCCATATGCTGCCTGTATCAGTGCATGGTGAACTCTAGCTAATTCGCCATCATCATATTACGCTATGCCATATTTAGTGGCTGACAGTGGCTTACAGTGGATGTGAGCAATAAAGTAGACTTCTTTCATTTGTATTGACCTTGGCACCTTTTAATCTGTCTGCTCAGGCCAATATTACACACATATTAAATCAAAATGTGCACGTGTTCACTCATAGCGGGCCCGATATCTCCTTGTTTCCCCAATATCCTGAGAGTGGCTCAACATGAAAAAATGAAACTTTCTCATCACAATATAAAATATTTATATCTCACCTAGTCCATTGAAAATCTGCTTCCAAATCATGCGTAAATCCACATATATCAATGTCAAAATTGCAGTGATATGATCCATTAGGACCCATCATTGGTATGGTAGCTGCAAAGTAAAAAATATTTTGTCCAAAATCACAACTATTCTTTCCAATTAATTATTTTAAATAAATCTCCTTTACTGATATATATGTATTACGGGGATGTTGTTGCCGTTTAACCTTATTTTATATGCATAAAACGATACGGACATGTTACAGATGTACTGCATGATGACATGATATCTATATATGTAAATAAATGAAAAAATGAAAATACTCTGTAATGTGAATGTCCTTATATATTCACATCAAACTAATCTATCAGTTTTCGATTTTCATCCATCTTGATTCCTCAAAGAGGGTTCTTGTGGATTTACATTGTTATATTGACATGATAATGCTTTCGTGTTATATGGTTAAATACCAGCAACTGAAACGTGCAAATGAAAATGTCCAAAATAAGCATCTTTGGAACCTTTAAAACCCACTTATCTGCAGAGACTGAACTGCTTGTATGGCAAGTTAAACTAGATATTTCAGCATATAGTAACCAGCAGACAGAATCCAAGAACCTATGTTGCTTTCTGCTGAGTAAAGCTAGCAGATATACCGACAGAGACTGCAGTGAAGAGGAACATTTTTGCAACAATGGTTATCTGTGTTAATGCATTTGCATTGCTAGCAGCAGTACGCGTAGAGAAAGGCAAGGCTTCCAAATTTCCAAGAATTACATTTTTGGTTAATATTTTTCTCACTCGGCTTGTGTCTACAATAATGATGATGATGATGATGATGATGATGATGATGATGATGATGATGATGATGATGATGATGATAATAATAATAATAACAATACGTCATCACTCAGCATCAGTTTTAGGTACAAGATAAAAACACTCGCTTTTTTCAGAAATGGACCTCAATCTCACCTTTCGATACCGGAAAAAAACCTTAGGTATGCATTACTTAGGAATATTCAATATTAATGTAGACCTACAATATTGACACGTAATGGTCTTACATACTTATATGTACATGGCAAAAGCTGCCATCAAATTGTCAAATTCTTAACTTTGCAATCACTTGTAAGATCCCTACCAAATTAGCACATGTGATTAAATTAAGCTTCAAAACTGAAATGACACACATTGTGAAGAAATCAATTCTATTACATTGGTCAGTAATTTTAAACAAGGTATACACGCCAAACATCACAACAAATACAAAGTCTATCATTTCCACCTGTTGACAAAGATCTTAGGGTACCAAGAAGCGTTCTGATGCAAATTACAACAATCGGCAAAGTGACTTGTGAGAAGAATGTTATGTCTTATACTGAAAACAAAATGTAGGAAAAAACCCCAAACATGGAAGTGTGATATTTTGAATTCAACCAGTAGAGACCTATTCAAGTACACCCCCAGTAGATTTTTGATAGAATCTGGTTAATGGTTCCGGAGACGACGTCAGAAACGTGAATACTATTGCCATCGCTATTGATCGCCATAGTAGTCAGTAGGATTACATAAATCATACATCAACTGCCAAAAGCTCGAAATATTAAAAATCAGTTCACAATCAGAAAATGTAACAAAAACAACCTAGTGGAAAGCTTTTTTATCAGTTCACAATTTAGATTTTCTCAAAATATCAGCATACCCAATTGACTTTTTTTGTAGAAGTCAACAATACCAAGGGAACAAAAAAACACAAATATAGAACAAAACATTGCAGCATCATGGATTCAAGATATTAAGTAATTTAGGTCTAGTGGTACCTATAGATGGTCCTGTGGAATATCAAAGCAATTCGTCATGCACTTTTGGAGATACATTTCTCTGCAAACAAAATGAGTACAAGATTATTTGATGTGATGATGATGATGATGATGATGATGATGATGATGATGATGATGATGATGATGATGATGTGTCTGTGTGTGTGTGTGTGTGTGTGTGTGTGTGTGTGTGTGTGTGTGTGTGTGTGTGTACACAATTCGCTAGAGCTTGACTATTTGCTTAGGAAGGACTAAGCCAAGATAGGTCCTCGTTTTGTTTGCATCGCAGCCAAACAGTTTTTCTGGATAAGTTGGAAATGTAAATGTAAATGGACCACAGATTATTGACTATAAACTCAATTGATGGGCCAGTGAACTGAGCTTAACAAAATATTGAAAAATTCATATAGTAATGTAGCCTGACCATTTATTCAAGATTGGTAGAAACTTACATGAGGTACATCTCCTGTACAGTTTAAATGGATCTGACTAACACTTCTGGAGACAAAAAATTGCATCGAAAACAATAAAATCAAAACGCCTTAAGGTTAAAAAAGTGTCCTTAAGCCTTTTTGCAGTAAAAGGGGGGATCTGATCTTGTTCAATTTGTTGACCCACAGCCTTGCATTCCCATGGTGCATATCTGTGACACCTACCAACCCATGCCATTTGAGATCAGGTGTAAAATGGCCCAGAAAAACCCATTCCATTACAATGATCATAAAAGTCCTGAAATTTCCATCCTGCATACGACGAAGAATTTTGTATTCATCATATAATCTACCTGAAGTACATGTATTGTGATCCAACAAATATGCCCTGGTGTGATAAGATGAAAGTTAAAAGCTCATTTGACAACATATAGAGTGGTTAAATTTATATGTGCTTTAATCCAAAAGGTGAGGATCATGGGAAGTGACCACAAGATGTGGGCAGTCAACCATAAACAAGATGGGCAGCACCTTCTTTAGGTGAAAATAGAAACAACCCAGATCTCCCTTATAGGCCTAGCAGTTGCGGAGAAGAGTTTTCTAAGATATCGCCAAACCATAACCATTCGAAAACAAAATCTTGAAACTGTGAAAATAAATGGAGCGTGGCCATTTGAAGAAACTGGCTAGAGACCTACTCATGGAATATCCCTACTAAGTTTGATGTGAATCTCATGTACAGAGTTTGAAGTCGAAAATGTGACTTGTGGGCAGAGAATGAAAAGGGGGAAAACTAACCATCCTGAGTGCAGCTGATTCACAAGTCAGCCAAGCTTATCCTATACTGGCTGCACGAAGGTCCTTCGTCCAGGAAAACAATTAATTATTTCTGTCTTTGTTTTCTGAGTATTTCCATTTGTTTATGCATGTATCTTCCAAATACATGTAGACTGTAATTGGGCAGATTTTTATTGGGTAAACGTGTGTTTTTATTATTGATAAACGTGTCTTCCATGGCTACTTTGCATATCATGTCCGCAGAGTCACTTTGCATCTATGTCATTTATAGATATACACGTTAACATTTCCAATCATGTCAAATTTTTTGCTGTGTCTGGTGCACAAAATATAGATGGCTGACGTCATGGCTAAATGCAATCTCAAGATGTCAGTAACACTGACCATAAACATTAAACAACCAGCGTTGTATCAAACACTTATTTTTTTTCTAAAAGGGAGGGTTTGCGTGCTGAGCCCATTCATAAAATTATCTACAGACTTTATGATCAGCCTAACACATTCATTCACATTGAAGATATGATAACACGTGTAGTCAGTCAGCATATTCCATTCACAGACCACTTACCCAATATTTCAGTATGACAGTTGTACCAAAGTAAGCATACATACATACATACATACATACATACATACATACATACATACATACATACATACATACATACATACATACATACATACATACATACATTCAAGACGTGTATGAAAAATTGCGTGAGCAATTTGAATACCTGAAATTCTGTTTTTGAGGGAAGGTTGAAGTAATAATACCACAACCTGTGGCAAAAGTGATACAGTTGGTTTTAATTGTGTTAACACCATGTTTCCTGTTTTAACTCTTGTCCGTTGGCCAAGCTATAGAAAGCGTACCACCAGGCTGCAAAACACATAATGGAGACACATATTTGCATTCTTGTATAACACGTGTCCACAGCTCCATGGAATAAATTCTTCAGCTAATTTTGACATCATACATTTTCATTGTGAATTTTTGTTTAAGTGAAAATAAAGAACTTGCATTTTTAGCGTATTTTAGTGCAAAATGGGAATATTATATTGTCTGAACTTACATTTATTTCTCCGTCGCATAGCACGTTTTGCTTTTTGAGATAATTCCCAAGCAGCATATAAATTTGCAATAGAAGTATGCTCACTTCTTTATTCTCGATTAAAAACATTTTTCTAAAGTAATTGTTATGAAAAGTGTGGTCTTAACACTGTGGTCAAGTTATGGTCAGGGTTTCTCCTTAACACTTCATGCAAAACGTTACGCATTCGTCTGCTTGGCACCTACCTCATGTCAGGTAAAAAATACACATATGATGCCGTTTTATATGTTTATTTGCAGAACAGAATTACATACATTTTAGTATACCAAAAGATGTAGAAAAATATGGTTGAATGTAAGAGTTTGGTGTACTTTAATTAATTTCCAATACAAGTGTAGTATTTGTTTCATCATTGTGTGATAAAATCTCGGGGCATATTTAACTCTCAAAATACCAACACGTTTGCACATGATCATAAACAATTTTTCTCAGAGCACTAAATTCTGAAATGATAATTGGATCATGTGCTGGCATTTGATTCTTCTCATGGCATGGTTTAACTAACACTACGAAGGGTTTTCAATATTTCATTATTTTATCAGTACAAAGATTCAAGCAACTTGTATATATCTCAACTCAATTGTATGACTGCTCTGCCACTCCCATTTCTTCAATTATCTCACACTTTTATTGTGTTTGACTTTTAAAAACATGATTAATAAGTGAATGGGACACTACTGTCTGACATACCAATGCTACAATTTCTATAGCATACTTTTCTAATGAACCAGATAATTTAATGTAATGTATCAGCATGGTAATTATAATAAATATTCTTGTATATTGAGTAAATGTAAGCACCAAAAACCTCTTTGGCTAACACACAGCACAGGTTCTCCACCTTGTATAAAAGCAAAGCAGCATACTTTATCAAAACGAGAAGCATAGTCAGAAGGTAGAGATACTTTGCAAATCTGCCTTCATGGCTATGCGGTTACGCCATGTAACTTATAAAATCATGGATTTTACGGAAAGGCAAATGTCAATGGTAGATTTTAGGATAATCCTTTAGCTTGCATATGACTTTTGACAAAAATTAATCATAACTGTTACGCCCACCTGTAGGTAAAACACATACGTTTTCTCACTTTTCCTTTTTTTTTTTTTTTTTTTTGTTTTTGTTTTTTTTTTTTTTTTTTGTTTTTTTTTCTGCTTTTTCTTTTTTTCTCTTTTTTTTTTCTTTTTTGTTTTTTTTTTGTTTTTTTTTTGTTTGATTTTATAGGTCTTTTTCCAATAATGACTACAAGGGTTCCCTAATTTACTCACGTTTATTTTATCAGATCAGCATGATAACAAGAGGGCTGTGTGAACAGCCCGTGCCTCAGCTGATCTTGACATTCATCACACTTGCACCCCTATAAACTTGGGAAAGGATCAAGGACACCATGTTCCGAGTAAGACTGACCTTTATAGAAGAATTCTTACACGTGCAACATCAAAGTTCAAGTAGTTCTCAAGTTATAATAAAGAGTAAAATTCATGTATGTTGCACTGTGACCCCACAAACGAAGTCAAGGTCATTCATGTACTGTCTCAGCATGATCTTCACACAGAATAATTACCATGTGTTGCTAACTCAAAACAGATCTCAAGTTATCAATTAAACAGCAAATTTCGTGTCAGTTGTCCTGTGAATTAGCATTAAAATGCCCATTGACTTACATAGTAATCAATAGGAAAGCTACATTGAACGATATGTACCCAAATTGAAAAATCTTAAAAATCAGGAATCCAAAGCAGTGCCACGTAGTAAACAACTGTTTGGCCCTTCCACAACAACATATCCATCACATTTCAGCTTAATCTGAGGGACGGTTCTGAGACCAAGTGAAAAATAGCAAAACCATACAAAAATTTCGTAAGAAAATTGCAGCGCTACCTGGTGAACAATTGGGAATTAGGTGTCCCCGGGAGTGTCTATGTAAGATATCAAAGCAATTTGGTGATCGGTTTCAGAGGAGAAGAATTTTGAAGGTTTGCCCCCAAAAAGAAAAAAAAAAAAAAAAAAATCAATAGAGCGTGACCATTTGAACACACTTGGTAGAAATGCACCCAAGGCACATCCGCACCAAGTTTGAAGTGCATCTGGTCAACATTATTAAAGTTGTGACCATTACAAGAAATTCCCATGTTAAACTTTCCTATTAAAACTTTTGTAGAGATTTTTTGAAAAAAAATCATGAAAAAATCCAAAATTCAATGGAACATGACCATTGGAACAATCCTGGTAGATACCCACACAAGGTACATTGCCCCCAAGTTTGAAGTAAATCAAGATGATGGTTTTGGAGAAGTCGAAAATGTGAATTAGCATTAGAATGCCCATTGACTTCCATAGTAATCAATAGAAAGCTGCATTGACCTACAAGTACCAGAATTAAAAAAAAATCTTTAAAAATCAGGAATCAACAGCATTCCAACATAGTGAACAGCTTTCTTTGACCCTTCTACAAGAAACATATTCACCATGTTTTAGCTAAATCACAGTGACGGTTCTGGAGAAGAAATCGAAAAAAGCTACAACACACAAAAATTCATAAAAAAATAGGAAAAAATTGCGGCACCACCTGTTGAACAAATTAAGAACTAGGAGTCCCAGGGAGTACTCCAGTGTGATATAAAAGACCGTAACCATTTGTTGAAACTTGGTAGAGACCTACCCAAGGCACATCTTTACCTAGTTTGAAGTGGATCTGGCTGACGGTTTTTCAGAAAAAGTCGAAAATGTGAATTGTGAACGGACGGGGGGATGGACGATGGACGGACGATGGACGGACGAGGGACCCTCACAAAACCTCAGCTGACTGACAAGTCAGCTGAGGTAAAAAGTGTGTCAGACAAACACAGAAATTTATGATATATGCGAGGACCATCAGACATATAGTTTCGCTATAATTTGGGCATTTAGCATATTAGTTCATTCCAGGTCTAGAGTAACACTTTTAGTAGGGTATAAAGGAATAATAGTCAACTTTTGTCCTACAAAATGGACACATGTGTTGAAAGTAGACATAGCAGGCTTATAACAATTTACAACTCATTCACCATGTGGCCTAATATGGTCTCTTGTCTGAGTAAGGGTGTCTTTTTTGCTACAAATAAGCTTAACATACCAAAATGACATTGCTTATTTACCAACAATTACCTAATCAGGTTTCAATTGCAGGTGTTAATCAAATCTCGTTATCTGAAATTACAACAAAGCACATTGACTCAAAAGTACTCTTAAATGCAAAGGATATAATAGTTTAAGTCTGACTTTAAAAGTATAATACAGGTTTTCATCTATTGAAAATAGAAATACTTATATTCCTGTGTCAAATACTTTATGTTTGACGGCATAAATCTAATCTTTATATAGGATATCTAAGGTTTCTTGTCTTATAGGATTCATCTTATATTTTGTTTCAGTTGCAGACACAATAAACCAAGGATAAACAGTGTGGTGCATGTCGGTACCATACAATGTTCAGTATATCTGGGTGATAATATTATATTTCCCAGCTGAGCCACTACACTGTAGAATGATTTCAATGTAAAATTCCACATCTCTAATTGCTACCGTGGCAGCATGTAACCTATATTCCCGCAATAATATTAGGCTGATGCGTCTAAGCTCAGTGAACCAGACTCTTGCATATTATCTGTGTACTGACTTAAATGCCAAATATAGCAGAGTCGTTGCCAGAAGCGGTAAATAAGTTTACCCACTCTGTACATATTGTTTGAAACAATGTATCGTAGTTGTTTTTACTTGATATAGTATCATACGGTGCAAATGCGTATGACTTGTAGCCTCAAATAATTAACACGCAAAGGTAATTTGTTACATTTTTTGCACAACCGTTTCTGTCCATTGAACCCTACTGTAATTTGGATAAATTTTCTGTCATGTTGGACTCCACCTTCACTATTTGGGTGGTGCAATTATACACATAAATCATAATCAATGGGACTTATGATTGCTCCTCACTAAAGTGAAGACAGAAATAGCACGAAGGTCCTTTTTTCTTCACTTTATAACATTGTAATGGCATCACCAATGCTTGCACATCTGGTCCCTTCAACGTGTATGGAATTATACATACCGACTGCAAGCCTGATATTTCCTCCAATGAAAGTTAAAGAAACGCCACAAATAAAGTATTCACATTTGTTCGAAGTAATTTATGTTTGTAAAATTACCCAGAGGTACATATGAAAAGACTATCATAATGACAACCCAAAGATCTGCGTGGAAGAGAAACACTCACAGCAAGCAGCTTGTGTTGATCTTCACGCCGAATCATTGAGTTCTGACCATAGATATAAACTTTGCACACGGCGCATTTTATATGTCAAATGTACACAATTATGGGTCCTCATGTTGTTGAATGATTAGGCTTCAGAGAGATTCATTATTTGGCATTGCAAGGAAAATTGACACCCTCTTTGTCCAAATTAAAAAAAAAAAATATGGTAAAAAGGAAAACATACATGACCAAGACATTATAATGATGTTTGTAGCTGTATGGTGACCAAAGTCGACGTATCTTAATCATTAGTACCGCATCTGTGGGCACGTGTAACATACGCATGCAATCATTGTATTGTAGGCTGTCTCTTCCAAAGAAATGTTGACTATAAACGATGGTATGCTTTTAAACTTTTATGGACTAAGCGGCTATAGGAAATGCTATGTTTTCAGTACAAAAAATACGGTTTAGTTGAATGTTGTAAATATTCAAACACTGGTTGAAAACATGTCTGTAGGGTTCCCAATAAAAGGGCACTATTCACAAAAGAGCACAAATGCTTCAGCTCTATCCTAGCAGCCCACCCCACCCAAATTAAAGTGGACTTTACATCTACATTGAAACATGGACCATCCACCACAGGACATGTGCCTATTTCATCATATTTTTAAATTCCACATGACTACATGACTGTAATATCGTGAATGAGCCTGATATTGAAAATAAAATTACTCAAACCCCAAATCCCGTATAATAAAATTAACTTTTAGTTTATGTTTTGGTCTCAGTTCAATAAAAGAACGAAAAAGTAAATAATAAATAAAGGCTAACCACTGAAACGTATTCTCGGTTCCCATGTTTGTAAATCTGGCATTTTTTTATCATCAATTTTGTATTACAGATAACTAAGCGGGTTTAATGTGCTCACCTCCAAAAAAAAAAAAAAAAAAAAAAAAAAAAAAAACATTTATTCGCTATCGTATATTAATGTTTTACTAGCTTCCTTTACCTTAACTTCAAAAAAAATATGATATAAAAAGCAAATCTACAAACTAAAGAGCCGTGGTTTTCAAATATAAGTGATCATTGTATCACAACATGTGTTTTGTTGGAATTTTGTAAGTACTTGAGGGCTCTGTTGTTCACTGTCATGTTTATAACAGCTAAGTATGTTAATATTGGCAAGCAGAGAATATTTCACATCCCAATGAATTTGGGCAGTACTTTGCAAGTGCAATTGGTGGAGTTACTGACAGATGAACATTTTCTTGACAAGTGACATTTCCAGCAGAGCACCAGGCCCCGTTGTTTCACAGGGGCCTTGGCAATAATCTTTTAATACTTGGCATTTGCCTTCCCAAGAGGTCCATGTTGCTGTTATAGTCTCTAGAAATCTTGTTTTTCTCTGTAGCCACGTCTTTAAATGGAGTCATGCAAAATGAAGGTAGGACGTATACCAATAATAATCTTTACATACATTCTTAAGAGCATACCCCAGCTTCAGCTCATGGATTTGTAAAGACTTACTCAGATGAGGCTTCCAAGAATCACGCTTCATGGTTTGCAAAAATTAAAGTTATATTAGCAATTGTTTTAATAGGAATTCATAATGTATATTCTAACCCATAGCGGAATCACTTCTCAACAACAGATATTGTGAAATATCTATTGTGACCGAATAATGTAGGGACAGACATTTATGCCCCTACCTCGAGGCTAGAAAATAGAAAATAGTGTGGGAGTGAAAGCGTGAATTTATGTCATCAAATTGATAACAAACATAGCATATAACTGTTACTTGAAATGTAAACAAAGCTTGCTGTTTACCCTTTTTTATTTCGCAAAAACGTGTGTTGCTAAATGTCTCTTATCTTCCCTTCCACCTAGTAAATAATGCTTTTCTTGAAGATGAAATGTTCTTGTTTATCTGGGAGAAAACCTACCCCAATATTATTCCATATCGCTATAAATGACGATTTCTATATTTTTAGGGTATATTTTGGTGACATTTTTAACAGAATAAATAAATGTTTCAAACTCAAGTTTTTTTGCACTTATCCATGAGTTTAGAGTATAAGCATGATATTCAAATAAAAGGCCGCGCTATTTTCTTCATAATTACTCAAATTAAGGCTTTTTAATTAAACGGCCTGTCACGTAAGTGACACACCGTCACGTGGGTGACAAAGTGCTTGTCACGTAGGTGATGTTGAGCCACCGAGTCATATTTTTAACCCAAGTTTTTTGGCATGTATCACTTGGTTAAGACTATAAACTGAATATTCAAATATCCAGTAGAGCAAAATTCAATCTTACAACCGTAATTAAGACTCTCATTAATTGCCCTGTCACGTAAGTGATACATTGTCACGTAGGTGACAAACTGTCATGAAGATGGAATTGAGCCATGGAGTCGTACATGTAGTTTTATGTGGAAAATACAGGGAGCAAAATGGAAAAAAAAAAAAAACCCATGCACTGGTATAATTATTTAATAAAATGCACAAAAGCCAAATTTACTATTCTGTGTCAATGTGTTCTCCATCACACTAACCACAGGATACCTAATATTCTTCTCTGATGATCTATTAGATGGTAACTTATGCATATACCATAACCGAGTCATGAACAACAAAGCTCGAGACGTGAGTGTAGTAACAGGCAGGAACCAGTCTACCTCACTGCACCTCGGGGCAGACGTAACGATTCTAATGCTGTGAACTTATGTGCACCTCAGAGCAACAATGAGGCATACTGGCTCTTTACTGCTACAACGCTGGAGTTTCAGGCCGTGCTGTTTACAAATTAGTTCTGCTACGAACATGATTTATTATCTTCACGGATCATCCGAGAAGAGAATTAGGTGGCCCGTGCACAACATGACAAAAATGAAAAAATGTTCAGCTTACATGAAGTACCTTTCTAATTTCCATCTGTTTCTAAAATATTTCATTTTTAGTAATATACTTCAATAATCAATGTCAAAATTTTACCAAGGAATATAATCATGTGGCCATGTCATTTCAGGCCATCTTAGCTCTATCTTATGAATCCTGAACATTAACATTACACCATAGTTAAACATTATCAATGAATAGCATTTTCTTACTAATTAATTTCTATAACCATAACTATCAATTAACAGACCAACACAGTGCAGCTAGTATCATTTTTCAACCGACAAAATGAAAATCAAATTTTAAACCATTCCGTTTTAGATCACTGGACTTAAATGAATGGGCATGGATTAACCGGGTAGATTCAGAGATGCTGAAGCATTTCCCATGTATCCTCTTGGTGTGTTAAACAATTAATTTTGCTTCACTCAGTTTTAAATTTGAAACGAACAATGTCACTGTATCTGAAAAAATAGATGTATACAAGTTTGCCACTAAGTTCTTTCAGTAGTGAACATGGACTAGTATTATAATCAAAAGTATTTATAATTAAACGAGCGGCCCCATTTTAAGGTCTGTGCAAAATATCATTATAATATTTCTGGCATTAGCCACCCCATGGCCAGACGGTATCGAAGTAGTTAAAAAATATGAACATTACAAGTATTTATTTTCGCAGTTTTTTATTTTCATTGCAAACTTTTGAATTTACTGATAACATATATTTTGACGTGATCAGGCAATGCTATATTTTTGTGCTAAAAATATGGAAAAAAATTGTCATTCCATCTTGCTTGAAATGAAAATATAATGTAGGCAATCTACTGTATCACAAATTCCAATGTTGTCATTGGAGAGATATGGTGGTGAGGTTGGGTGAACTATTTTAACGGGACAGAATCTAAAGTAGGCCAGTACCGTTCTCATAGGTACATTCTTTAAATCAGTATATTTTCTAGCTTTCTTTTCCCATCTATCATGTTTGGTCACTACGTGACAGAACAGGTCACCTACTAACATGAAAATTAATATTTTTTCAAAATCTAATGCCGCTCTAGGACAGTGGCTGTGGTAGAGTTCAGGTGGTATATTTTTTAATAGGGCAATTGGGCCTATATTGTTTCCATCATTATATATTCTTCAAATCTAACATCTTTTCTCATCTGTCATATTTGGTCACTCACGTGACATATCATATACAATATCTCAAATTTCAGTAGCACTATGGGGATGGTGTTTGTAGGGGTAGGGTGGGATACATTTTCATGGCACTAAAGTTATATAAGGTTCTCATATTTTCTTCAAATCTGTAAATTATGTAAATTTGTCCTATCATTTATCAGAATTTGTCACTTATGTGACATACACAGGTCACCTCCGGGACATGGTTACGTCACTGAGGTGACCGTCAATTGGTGACATTTTTACAGTTTTCTGTCTGGAGTGGCGATGCAAGTTCCTATAATATTACCCAACCGCACCTTTGGCTGTTCTACGCTATATTGTTCTCAGATTTTTTTTTTCATATTCTGTGTGCATCAATGATGACTCAGTTACTGTGTTTGCTCAGACCAATAAATCCGCAGCTATGCCTACTGTAAATTTATATAAACCATGTTTTAATTATTGATATTATCATTATCATCATCATCATCATCATTTTTATTATCATTATTCGATGATCAGTAGTGATAATTTAGCCTCAATTATGGGTTTCCAATTTTAAGTCGACAGCTTGAAGAATATAAATTTCAAAGGTGGAGAGGACAGCTTTAAGAGCACCAGTTGCTTTTTCAGGATGAATACATAGACATATACATATGCATAGAAGTTCTGTATTGGGCAGGCGATATGCGTTTTACATGATGTCACAAGCTGTGTCTATCACTGCTATCTGCAAGAGGCAGACAACTGGCCATATATGACTTAATCAAATGTCAAGACCGACAGCTCATGGCCAAAAATTCCACAAGGGAAGTGGGCAATATAATTTTCTTTTTCATTGTATTATACTTTGTCATACGTCATGGATGGCAGCCAAATATATATTTTGTACCAATGTGGCAATACAACAATGACGTTGCAAAATATAGAAAAGCAAGGAAGAAAACTAAACTTCTAACACCAACAGCAGGCTGGCCCACAAACTGGACTACAGTGTAAAATTGTTTTGAAAAATATGAATTCCCCCGTGGGCACAAGTCCAATACAATGTCTATAAATAAATTGCACTGAAGCGTGTACTCTGGGGGGGGGGGGGGGCGAAAACACACTTCCGAGCTCAATGTTTCAAACACACACAAATGTGAAAGATCAACATGCCATTGATCTGTATGTGCATTCGTGACTTTACCTGCATGTACATTTGTTAAATTATCACTCCTTGAATGAAGTTCAGTTTCGCACGCATGCGTTTTTTTTTTTTTTTTTTTTTTTGCATTGTCAAGCTATATGCTTGTGTTGCAGAAAGTTTACAAATGCTTGAACAGGTGGTGAAAAGGCTGCAAAAGGGTTTACAAAAGGTTACATCCATAGGAAGTTTGCATGTTGGGCGAGCCAGTTTCCATCTAGGTGTACATGGAGGCCTAGGGCAGATTGCCATGACCAGGCTAGTACCTCTCCTTCATTTGCCATCTGTGGTATACATTCGTGGATGCCTGTGTATGCGTTTCTTCCAATCAGAATTTAAACTTGGGTATAGTCTGATTATATTGTGATTTATGTCATGAAAATATGTCATTTGATGGTTCTTATACATGGTCAAAAGTATTGAATTGCGGCTTTTATGTTACACAAAAACAATTGTAACCGTATTATGGAAATATTTTTTTAAAAAATGCGTTACAAATGTTCGTTAAGGAGCTCAAACGTTTTAAATGTTGCTAAAGGTTTTAGAAATGGTTGAAGAAGTGTTAAAGGGATAAGAAGCCACCACATATGGTTGTAAACCACTTCAAACGCCTCAAACGTTTTCATATAGTTTATATAGTATAAGGTTGCAAACGTTCTAAAGCCATTTGGTAAAATAATTGGGAAGTATTGAAAACGGTTTTCAGATTTGGATGGAATTAAGTATGCATGTTTCTGAATGAAACAAAGAGATGGAAAATATTTGTCCCATGCATACTTCTAACATATCTCCATTCCCCGTTTTCTTATCCCAGAAAAAAAAAGTAAATGCGCTGTATATAGAATGTGTACAGTGGAAGATAATACTGTCGTCCATGCCATCTATGTGTATCATTTCAAAACTATGGCTGTCGGCTACAATACAAGCATACGTAAGTAATTTATAGGCTTACGTTCATTTATATACAGTTCCAGGCGTGTAAAAATCCAAACGTTTTGTGTCTAAATTATCCTGGAAAAGGACAGCAAGGCCAACGAAATATGGAGCAAGTTTTGGCGATGGGTTTCAGCCACGTTTGGTAATTTTTCAGTATAATGTGATGGTGTTTGACAATGTTTTGGAAGTATTGCATTTTTGTTTGTACTCTCGGTTAGGTTTTACTTTACGAACTTGTATTTTGATGTGGTGACCTTGTAATTTAAACACCTTTTTACATGGGAGGGTCTTTTTCTTTAAAAAGTACTTTTAAACACTGTGGTCATTTAGGTTAAAAAAAGAGTTTCTAAAATTGGGCGGTCCGGAGTAAAATGCATTTTTCACCCAGCTCATTGTTTCATTTATAAACAAACTTCATCTTTTCTTTACGCTCGACCACTTATTTTCCTTCCCTACCTTTGTACCTTTTTTTTTCTTCATCACATTCAATTGCATGCTGCACTTATGAAGACCATTATTAGTTTCAAAATTGGCAACACATTGCCACATATTACCCTCCCACCCACCTACCCACCATCCCTACCCTCCACGTCGTGTTCTGATCATGCTACAGACTTAAATTTATACTTTTTCTCGCATGAACGTGTTTTATTGTAGTTCTGCTGATATCCTTCAGTTTAAATGTAATCTGATGACGGAAAAATCAATATTTTTTTTCAAAGCTTATTTGCTGGGTTGTATTTTTACATTTTTTCATAAAACTGAAAGGGAGACGGGAGAACATAATCAGACGTGGAATGACCTGTGTTACATCGGAGAAGACTTCGCGATTAATACATTTATAATCTCGAAAAGAAGACAATCTGGATTCAAGTCATGCAAGTCGAGAGGAAAATGACGCATCACAAACCAACATTTATGGCCACGTTACCGTGTTGATGGCTGCACTTTATGTTGCTCGACAAAGGTAGTCCGTGAAGAATGCAAATATAAGTTTAAACGAAAGACATAAAAATCCTATTTTCATCCATTATATTCATATCATAGGCCTGAAAGGCACAAACCAGCATTTATGTCATATGAGTTGTTGGCGCTTTGTAAATAGTCTTCAAATCTTTTCACGTAATAATACATGTCTGATGATCCACAAACAGACTCATTCGAAAAAATTCGTCCCGGGTTATGTCAAATTATTTTTTATTTGTTTTAGGCACAATATCAGGCTATTAAAAATGTGGATGAAAATTGGAGGATATTTTAACCTGTAATCACCACAAAATCCCAAACCTTTTGACGTTGGACTTTTTCTGACATTAATCAGACAAATCACCGACATGTTTCCACAAAATAGCCTGCAAATGTATGCACTCAAGTTACAAAATTTAAAAATGCATTCATGGTTTCGTGGAGGGAGAGGTCAAGAGAATGTGTTAAAACAATGTATGGACATTGTATTTATTTTTTTTTTCAGCAACATAACAACTCACAATATATGGACAATTATTTTGTAGTATTTAATTATTTATTGACAACATTTGCATATTGAACATTGTATATAATTTTTTTTTTTGTTGCAGCAACATGACAATATATACTCTGTGTGTAAATTTTCTATGTATCTATAATGCAGTTGTGTCTGGTATTATACAATAGAATATACTCGATCCCCTCTTCAATGGAAAACCCCATGCAGAGGACACTTTCTCTGTGCAGAAGGGGTGTCTGCTACAGAGGGGGGCTGCTGTATGAGACCTCTGTTATTGTCAATACCATCACATATGAATCAAATATCAATTTACCTTGAAAAGATTCACAAATAAATTTGATCAATTAAAAACGTACCTTCTTCTCTCTGGCCACACCGATGGATACTGTGCATGTAGTGTCTGTTACATAAACATTAAATAATGCTTGCCTCTCCATGTGAAGGAAGATCAAGCTCAATATGTGATCGTATGTATGTGTAAAAAAGGAGCAAACGAAATAAAGGATTTACACTACCAAAGGATAACCATTCATTGGGACTATTTGTAAACCATGATGAATATATGTAGAAATACTTATATGTGTAAGTGTGTGTGCGCACGCGCACGCGCGCGCGTGTGTCTGTGGGTGCGTGTGTGTGCGTGTCTGTGAATAGCGTGCATGTTAAACGTAGTGATAAGGCATCATGACAATAGGTATTTTCGCCAAAATGTCCAGTTGACATGGATATTTCTCTAAAATTAATCTAATCTAACTGGTTTGTTCTAAAAATGCTCAAGAATGAAAATGTATCAGGGTTTTTGACGAAATAAAGAAACGCTTTTTAAATGTATTGCAGATTGGGTCTACCAATTTTACAAATTTTGACAAAATAAGCCGTTTTCAACATTTCTATCACCAATATATATATATATATATATATATATATATATATATATATATATATATATATTGGTGATAGAAATGTTGAAAATATATTTGTATCGTTATGAATGAAACAAGGGGTCCAATCTATCATACTAAGATGGTTTCTAAAACTATCAAAGTCCGCCTTGGAATATTCCCATATGGCTACCAAGGGCAGGTGCCTGTACTCTCAGCAGACTGCCTTCACCTCCTTTGGTGGACCAAGTGAAAGAACCTCATGTCGGGTCAGACATTGACTTTACTTCAGGTGCAACACACTTTGTACATGGACTCATCAAGGTCTGGGTAGGGGACCCATTTAAAGGGGCAGAAAGGATAAGGCCTTTGGCCCATGCAGTATGTATCCCACCACATGAAGTGGTTGGGACTGGAGGCTGTGGAGGCACTCCACCACTTTCAGGACCTAGAGAAGCACAAACACAATCTCATTACATGCAACAATAGGACTGTATTTGCCTACCCCAACCACCAACCGAATGCTGACTCAGTTAGCTGGACACATCACTTGATGGAGATCCAAACTCGACTCATGCATGTGATGTATGTGCTGGGACTACAAAGTGTCCTGGCCAACTCTTGAGAAGAAGTAATCCAGTAGGGAAGGAGGGGTCACTTTCCCAGGGGTCATTCATGCCATGTAGGCCAGATGGGTAACCCCAAACATGATCTGTTAATGACAAGCACAAACGCAAAACGTCTGTTTCAGTATTGCCTGCACAGGATCCCCATGCCTTAGTGGTGGAAGAACTAGCCTATGTCTGCATAGCGGCTCTCGTCCACACAACTTTGCAGAGTATACAATGTACTGAACTGTGCCCTTGTTGGCTTGTGTCTTGGGCAGTGAACAAACACTCAGTATCTTGTATATAGGCACATCGCCGATGAGGTCCAGCACACATGACACAACTCACCTTCACATTGCTTAATGTATCACAAAGTACCACCAGTAGTGGGCTAACACATTTTTCAGTACTGGTTTATGGAATTATCTGCAAACTTAGCAGGCAACGATTTATATGCACCAATGCTGTTGTCACTTGTAAGGCCACAAAAGGAAACTACAAGAAGAAGTAAAGCATACAGACAGTGCAGTTATTACAGAAAATCTCACAAAACAATGCAAAAAAAAAGGTAGAGATAACCTACCAAATGTGTGCTTCACAACAATTTCACGATCAAGACCTCAAACATGAAATCCCCCTTGAGACCTCTAGACTAGAGAGGTAAATAGAATCTCTTGCAGGAGGAAAAGCCATGCTTCATAAAAATAGTTTTTATCTCTGAAAAGCTATTTGTGCAAAGTCTTAATATGTGAACGCCTTGAAACCAGCCCGCAGGATACACATGGTTCCCCAGTGGAACCAAAAGTCAGAATATTGGCTCACAAAATTCATATCTAGTCAATAGAGGGATTCAACTACATCATACTACATAGTGACAACCTTGAGAAAAAATAAAAAAACAGATCAGCACAGTCTTCAAAGGACGCAGATAAAGAGCCCAAAAAATTACTGGAATTACTAAGAAAAAAATAATGTAAAGTAATGATCGTATGTAGTTTGCAGATGATACATATTGAAATTGACAAGTTCAACAGTAAAAACTAAAAAGCACACACAGTGGCAGAGGCTGTTGCAGCGCTAATACACAGACGGCATGATCAATCCCACAATAGCTATTAAATGATGTTAAATCGATGGAACCAATGAAGGGTGTCATACAATTGTATTTTATTGTGGACAAGAACAAGCAGCAAAATCAAGAAGTAAGATCATACTTTCCCTGGACATACAGCGTGGAAGCAGCTCCAGGCTAGATGCCAAGACAGAAGCTGTTAATAGTCTTAAAAAGCCCAAGTTGTTTGAAGACAAGAATGTCAAATGCTGCCATCACTTTATCCAGGCAGCCAGCAAGCGAGGCAGGAGACAGTGATGGTGCACATTAAACTAAGGATGGTACATCACTTTAAGCCTCAAAGTTCAGGTATGCAGTCGAGTCAAGTCTGGGTATAAGTCACCAGGCAATTAAGGGTCGTATCTAACAACTTGACTCAATTGATACTTACGAAAGTGATCATGCAATCTCCTTGCTATGCTTGCCAGTTAACAGAAATGAACAATTATTCTTTTGTCCAGGCCGGCATAGAATGTTAATGGGCTTAAATCAGTGATTAAGAACAAACTTGGGGACAAACATTTTGAACCATGATAACTCCAATCCCAAGACATTGTGTGCATGACAGAGACCCATGTATGTCTAGATACCAACATCCAGGTGCATAGTTATGGTTCCTTTCAACTAAATAGGCCTCCTCTCGTATGAGTATTGGAATATTGTGGTGGGCACCCCATATTAGTTGAGCAACCATAATCTAAAGGTATGACGTTTTATCAACGCCCATTGCCACAAACGGAAACGTTGAAAGTAGAAAAAGCTGTCTTCAAATTGAACCAAGCTATTTATATTGGGAGTGGAGACATACCACCCAGAAAGTTTACATGTATTTGGGGATAATCCATTGATATTTTTGATACTTAAGAAGCAAAATTATCATTATATTGTTCATCATGCCACTTGGTGACTTCGACTATAGAACTGGTAATTAACATTACTTTGTGTTTTTAGTAGTATATATTTACCTTTTGACGATATGTAATGTTTGGACAAGCATAGAGACTACAGAACAAATGAGGACGGCAATGTATGCGAGTCGTGTAAACGGTTCATGGATTTTTTATAGGTTGGCAGGGAACTAAGAATACTGATTATAAGAGTACTGGGCAACCTTAACGGGAAATATAGATGTAATAAGCCAGGGGTGAGAATGTAGTAGGTTATGGTATAGCACATTGGGGACTGTGCAACAAAATCTGACACCTTTTCATTTAGTGTCCATGACTTCAGGGTAGACTTGCAAGATCTCTGCATTATACCTCTAAACGTATCGGTTGGGTAAACAAATAGAACAGAAAATAAAACAAATATGAAATAAGATCCTTTTCCATACAGATGCATAAGAATGCAAGAGGGTATTGAGTGCTACAATCTAAAGCCTGACAGCATGACATAGACTTAAACAGTAAGAAACATGCTTTAAAAGTGAATTATATTCTTTTCTTTTGCATTTGGATAAAATTGCCAATGTGGTACAGACTCTAATAAACAACAAGACACTTGGTTAAGATTGCATTTCTGATGAAACAGTCCATAAAAACATTACCCACATCTTTAGACTACAACCCAACAACGAGAACAAGGTCAAATACAACATAAGGCAGAGATTCAATAATTACATCAACATTCAGCTGTCAATGTCAAGAAAAAGGACAAATTTCACTCCTGAATTGAGACAGGCAATGTCTCATAAAAGGCAACTGGTGGCCTTCTCCCCCTTAAAAATGTTCATTACCTACCAACTTTTTTTTCTGAAATATATAAGCATACCCACTTAAATAAAAAATGTATCACTTCCACCAAAGATAAAAATAGAAATGGTAAGCCTGCAAGTTTTAAGTGATCCTGACTTCTTAGTGACCTGATCTGGTAGCAAAGGAAGAAAGTGAAGCAACACCATTTTTATGACACTTATGAATCCCTAACATTACAAAAATACTGTACCTCCATCTTGAATCGGAAAACACAGCCCACAGCAGAACATAGTCAATGAAGTATTTATATAATAGTTCATAAAAAAAAACATTTACCCACATATGATCAAATTTAGTCCTAACACAATAAAGACCACCTTAAAAATGTTATTTAATATTGGATACTGATTAATGAATTAATGCATGGTGTACAAACAGGATCCTGAACACGATCCCCGACAACATTTGTTTTACAAACAATTATTGATACATACACCAAGTCCAAATGAAAAAGCAAACCAAAGAAAGTATCCGCAACTTTTTTTTAATTTCCGTAGCGAGTTTTCAGGTTGATGCTTTTTTTAGCTTTTGGCTGCAATTTATATGGGGTTGTTAAGAGTATGTATATTCAGGTAAGAAACATATCCGGATAGGAGAGTATTTGTCTACTCCTTTTTATACACATATTATATGCTCACTCAATCCCTATAGCATATTGCAGGAATGGAGTGGTGTGACGTTATGAGCCAATCTCTATTTAACGTCTATATTATTGACATTTCTCAACTTCTTGATAAGCAAGATTTACCAGTAGACATATGTAGTAGATCAATCAGCTGCCTCCAATTTGCTGATGATTTGGTTATAATGTCCGAAACAAAAGAGGGTCTGCAGAGATGCTCAAATGGGCCTCAATTACAAATCTACTGTGAAGAATGGGAGTTTGATGTAAATGCTTAAAACAAAATTAACTCCACGGGAAGGAAAGATAAAGATTTTTTTTCCTTTTGTTTTTCTTTTCTTTTATATTTATTTTTTTTTTTTTTTGTTTTTTTGTTTTTTGTTTTTTTTTTTTTTTTTTTGTTTTTGTTTTTTTTTTTTTGTTTTTTGTTTCTTTTTTTTGTTTCTGTTTTTGTTTTGTTTTTAATGAAATTCTTGGCAATGCCATTATTTACATTTATCTATGTCTTAAACTTTGTAATAATGGTAACTTCAGTAAGGTTGTAACTGAGCAACAGATCAAGGTCGTCAAGGCACCATTTACATTAGAAAAGAGAATAGGCAGCGTTCATATAAAACCCTGCAAGCCTGACATGTTTAACCTTCTAATCAATCTATTGCAACATATGCTGCTAGAATATTTGGCATGAAGCAATGAAAAACGTGAAAAAAGGTATAGAAGCTGCGTATGAGACTCTGCCTATTGGAAGGATGCCTACTAGTTTCTATCAGTACTTATCTGAACATGGCAAAGCTGGGAACGCGGCTGTGTTAGGAGAGCTTCGTCGAAAGCAATGTGCTACTAAGTACTGGGTGGGATTATTACAACATATGTCACCCCTTACTTGGATGTGCATATGTAGTAAGTGTCTTCCTAGCTCAAAATGTGGCCAGGTCTTGGATATATAAACTATGACAAATGTTTTCTCATTTTGAATTGGAAAATAAGACAACCAAACCTATTTAGATGGATCCATTGCAACGTTTATTATGTATTGCAAATTAGAATATGAACTTCATGTACTTGGTGAAAAAGCTTACAAATTAACAAATTAAACATACTATGTTTACTGGAAAATAGGTTTTCTAAGGACGATTACCCACCGACCATATGCCGACGTGAACTCAACAAATTAATAATCTCGGCAAACATGTTTACAATTGAAGAAGGAAGATCCAATTAAACTAATAACAAAGGACAAATATGTGAAGGTCGTAACAACAAAGACACCAAAACTTAAAAAATACGTTTTCTCTTTGAGTGTTTAATGTATGAAACAATAAGACACTACTACTTGGAAAAGATATCCTCAAAATAAACAGACCAACAAATGGTGAATACGAAACATTTGAATATTTGAGGACCAAGGGGAATTGTGATCTGGTTGCACAGTTCTGTTGGGAAGCAAAACAACAAAGGGAGCCTAGTGGGGAAAAATAACAATACATGATCATAGCAGTACGTAAGTGAACAGTGCACTGTACACTTCTGTTACTCACTTATGGACTTAAACTTATGGTTCAACTGTTTAAACTTATGGTTCAACTGTTTGGTGCTGTGTATATACAGGTTTGTATGATTTTTCCATCGTTGGGACATTTTGGGATTGTCCTAAATTAGCAGCTGTAAACGTAGGTTATTGTTATATTATCTTGATAAAATGTATTATCTATTTAGAACTCATGTATTCATCTGTTTCTCAGCCAGTGCGTGAGGGCACGTCATACTTGTATATTGTAGTTATGTTTGTGTTTCAAAAAAAGGCCTTTTCTTTCTATGAATTCTTTATTTCTCCCTTTTTTCCGTTCATTCCCAACCAATTTGTCCGACGTTTCAACTGAAAACTGTTACATGCAAAATCTCCACGAGTCACATAATAATACTTCAGTCTGGTGGTAGGTCTGAAAATAGTGCAAATTAGGCCCATTTTTTTCTAAAATCTTGAATATCTTCAAAATATTATTGGTACAGGTGGCATTTCAACTTCAATGTATACATTAGTCTTGTAGATGCATTTTCATTCACAAGCAAAAGTTGTGAAATTTAAAGTTATGCTAATAATGGCACTTTAAAAGTTTAAATGTTCAATATCTTAAAACTATCATGGCAAAGGTGACAGTCCTGCCTCAATTTACAGGTTGTGCTAAAGACACATCCAATGAAATACAAATAAAAGGTGAATAATTTTAAAAAGTGGTCATTAAGGCCACTTCAGAAGTTAAAATGTTGTATATTGTCAAAACTGTTTTGGAAAGAAATGCCGTTCTAAATGAAATTCATAGGTTTGTGCTGTAGATACATCAAATAAACCACAAACAAAAGTTTTGCAATTTTAATTGATGCTAATAAGGAGCACTTGAAAAGTTCGAACATTGAATATCGTGATTACTTTTATCGGTAGAGGTGTCGTTCCAATTTTAGTCCATACTTGTAGGTCTGTGTGGTAGGTGCATCCAGTGACTACAAATTTCAATCCATGCTAGTACGGCACTTGAGAAGTTCATGACATAATATCTTCAAAACTATGATGGGGAGAGGTACCATTCCAACTTCCAATATACAGGGTTGTGATGTTGCCGTATCCAAATAAACACAAGCAAACGATGTAGAATTCTACTTTCATGCGCATTTGGGGCACATAAAAAGTTACATTGTTCAATATCTTCAAAACTATTATAGGTTCAGAGGCCATTCCAACTTCAATTCATAGATTGATGCCGTAGGTACATACAATAAACTACAAATACAAGTTGTATGATATCAGTTCATGCCAATTAGGGGAACTACAGATGTTTAAATGTTGAATATTTTCAAAATTATTATAGTTAGACGTAAAATTCTAGCTTTAGTTCCAACTGGAAGCTTTTTTGATATTTCGTTCTATTTGACGATATCAAATTATTTAGCGATATTGCTGAATCAATCGGCGATATTATTAAATCATTCAGCGATATCGTTAAATCATTTAGGGATATCTTTGAATTATTAAGGGATATCTCCTGTCATTTAAGGATATATCTAAATCATATAAGGATATCACTAAATGCTTTAGGGATATCAATAATTAAGACAATTTCTCTCTACTCCTAAATCATTTGCCAAATTCATAGCTTTGTTCTGCAGATGCATCCAATGAACTAAAAACAAAATTTCTAGAATTTTCATTTATGTTAATTAGGGTCTCTTTAATTATCTTCACAACTACCCTAGGCAGAAGTGCCATTGCAGATTTAATTCACAGGTTTGTGTTGTAAATGCGTCCAATAAACAGCAACCAAAGGTCAATTCTAATTGATGCTAATTACGGCCATTTCAAAAGGTAAAACGCTGGATTTATTACATATAGTGGTGATATTAAAACTTCAATTCGTGGGTTTGTGATGCAGGTGCATCAAATAAACTACAAGCAGAAGTTGTAAAGTCTTTATCAATGCTAACTAACTAGGAGCTTTTGAAAAATTTAAGTGTTTGAATAACTTCAAAATAATTATAGGTAGAGGTGTCAATCAAACATCACGCCATAAGGACAATACTCTTGTCTAACATACAGATTATATATATTATTTTGGCTGGAAGTGCCCGAGCACCGCGTTTGTTACCAAAACAAAGAACAGGGCCAAAGTGTGCACATGAGTGTTCCCTAGCCCCCCCCCCCCCCCCCCCCATTATGCAATGAGGCATACTAAGGTGTGTAGCAGCGTTTTTTTCTAACAAACATGCAACTGGCACTACACTCTCAAGCGTGGAATTTCCCAAAAGTAATATTATAAAACACATTTTAGTTGGTCAAAACTCTACATGTTGAACACTTGTCCACAGATGAGCATGATACCTGACTGAGCAATAACTATTGAACAATTTTATTTTTATATCAAAGACGCATTTGGAAAATTTTCTTATCAACATATTTGGTTAGACATAAAATGTATTTGGCACAAACAAATCTGCATTTTTCTCTAAAAATTTCATATTTGATACTCAGATATTTGTGAGACTCCTTTTTTCAGACTCTACTGAAATAAACACCTGGTATGCTTGTAACCTAATTTGGTTAACTCAGAAACAACATAATTATAGAATGTTTTAGTATGATTGAATATGACATCTTTATTGGCTGTTTACTCTGCACAAACATGTTCCTGCTGGGAAGCTAAGGAGTGGGAGTGTGCGCTTATTGGAATATGGACGTTAATAAGGAGGAATACGGGAAGTAACATACATACACACACACAAACACAGAATAAAATATCACTTCATTTATAAAATTGTGGATGCTAACGTGTTCACAAGATTTTCATATTTTGACCCTTATATTGCATGATATTGTAGGTTGTACCAGCAATATCGAAATGAACTTAGATTTTTTAACACCCTTAAAGTCCTGAAAGTTTTATTCGGGTAACTTTAAAACTGTGAATGTTATTGCTGTCACAAGATGTTGATATTTTGACCTGTACATTACATAATACTATAGGTTGTGCCACCAAAAATGATGTCTATTTTCTGTAGCCATTTTCGTTTTGGCAAGTTCAGTACTTTGCGGCAATCATTGTCAGTATGCTAATGATCTGCTTGTGGATTTAGAGACAGAATTTCCAATCCTGTACGAAAAAGAAGCGTTGGTTTACAAATATAAGATGTATGTGCTCTTTGAAACATTTATGAATATTGTAGATTTTTTCACTGATCCATTGAGCTCAAAAGGATTAAGTATATACAAGGTTTCAAATCTGAGTGGTACGCTGGAACTGTCACTTGTATCAGACATTCTCCACAAATGTGGCCTTCTTCCATTTGGAGAAAAATACATTTCTAAACCCCTTCGGCATCAGATGTAAACTTGTCTAAAGTTTTACAAACCTGTAATTTAAATTTGAAATGACCAGACTACTCATATATACATTTGTGTGTGGACAGTTGATCTCAATCTATTTCAGGCCTAAGGACCATTATCGGTACATGTACATGAAAGAAATTGATCTATGTACATACATGTTTCTTGTGATGTGCAACGAAGAGTGAAATTATGTAAGTAGTTATAAATTGTTTTTTTTTCTCACAAAATGAGCAACTGTGGTGATGAAAATCTTCCCTTCTGATTGGATAGTTCATTGCTTCCATAATTTTCTCTAGCAAATGTTCAGACAGTGCATTAAATGAACAGGTCTCCCAGTTAGCTACATGTATGGAAATGCAATTTTTTTAAATGGCTGCTTTATTTGATAAATTCTTAAGAGTGATAGCTTTATTTTTCTGTCCATTTCAATTTTTATTTTATATGCAAATGACAGAGGAATGTGCCTACTCACAAAAGGGGCTGATACAGGGTTTGTCTTATCTCCAACAATGTAGATACTGAAAGATGTTTAAGTGAAAATAAAGACGCACTGATGTTTTATGTATGTAACTGCAAGGGGATGATATTTATATTTTCACGTGATACTTTTCAGAGATTCAACACAGAGTTGCTGGTCACAAAGTTATAAAAGCAACACTACATTGGTGTATGTAAGAAATTACGTTTATTGGCATTGATATTATTAACAAAGCACCACAGACATGAAAAAATTAAGAATTATTAGGAGTGCATGCTTGACATATAGAAGTGAGTTATGTGAATGAATGACATGTGTGTCCCAATTTAAGCTGAACCTATTGGAGACATGATTGCAGGAATAATATTATATTGTGTGGTTTTCCTATTCGGTATTACAGCAATATTCAAGTTTAAAGTACGTATAAAAGACTCTATTTTACAGATGTATGTCATCATAGACTTTATACAAGCAAAAGTAGTTGAATTGATGCCAAAATCACGGCTTATCAATGAGGAGTTGTGCGGGCGGCCAGGAAAAAAGACGCCAGTTGATCAATTTACAATTAAGGGGGCTTATTGCATAAAATTGAATTGCTGCAGTGCTACGTTTCTCACTAGGAAGTAATACTTGATGGGGCAATTTTACAGAGATTCAATTCAGATAATGAAATCCTAGGCTAGCTTTCCCTTAGTGAACCTATATACATCACTTTTTGTTTCAGTTGCACTGGTGTACGGTTAAAAGGTTTTATGAAAGCTTAGTTCAGATTGTGATTGATATGGACACAGCAAAGGTTACGACTACCGTATATATCCATTTTTAAGTTCATGTTTATATCAAAAAGCCCAAAGAAAACTGTCATAGGCTACTGTAACGTCATATCTTCAGACGAATATATTTCCCGTTCTCCCACCATCTAGGCCATCCAGGCTGACTGCTGCTTCTTGTTTCACCCCTTCAGATGCCATATCACGACGTGGTGGCCCTAGACTTGGCCATTTAGGAGGCATGAGAGGTAAATATTAAGTTGTTCATTGGCAATGACCACCCACCCACCCACCCCCACCCACCGCCCCCAGCCCCAACAAAAGGTATCCTCCCCATGCACTAAGGAAGTAAAGTCATTTCGAATACATTGTCCTCCTCTAATGTGGCCACCAATGCAGTTGGGGTGGCTTTATGGAGGGTACCATTCCTGTCTTTGTTTCGTTTTATTGAAAAGGTCCGCTGGCAAAAATGAAAGAAAGCAAGGTGTCTATTTGAAAGCAGTTTATACATGAGTTAGCTTTAACTGTGTCGGTCATGTTAATCCTGATGATGATCAGGCACCACAAACAGCAATGCCTTGCAACCTTGGAGTTTAGCTTAGAACGATTTCAATCACCACAGCCAAATAATGTTAACCATTTTATAAGACCGCTCTTGAGACCTTGCACAATATGTTGGTGTTAATGTCACTTTGTGGACTTGTATGGAGGATGATCATTGTTGAGGTGGTGGTTGCAACTAGTACCTTTTTAAATGCTGAATTTTATTGACCTTCGGTAAACAAATTAGGAACCTGTGCTTGTAAATTCTCTGATGTGCTGCTAATTTTCGTCCCTTTTCATGAATTGTACCGTCCTATATACACATGAATGAGGCACCTGTTCAAACCAATTTCCTGAAGTAGGCCTATAATTCAAAACAAAACTTTTTGCATTCCATCCTGTTAAAACTACACATGGCTTTTTGACCCTATGGACCTTTGTACATACGTTTTGGACTCTTTTGGGTAAAGACGAACTATAAATTTATGTGATTCAGCTATACATAGCAAAGAACATTCCTTTTGCTTGGAATTGACTTGGATTTGTTTCATTAGGACGACAGTGTGGTTATAGTAATGACACTGTTTAGTTCAGTGGCACATCTGTAATTATTTTGTAACCTGATTCCAAGTTTTGGAGAAGGTGAACAGTTTTTTTGTTAAGCTTGGTTTAAACATATCTTATTATTCAATTGGGAAAAGAGCAAGCCCTATATTAACCCCTCTTGGGGTATTAGACAATATCACAGGACAACACGAAGCAAGACACATTCAGTGTAGTGTATGCTGCTGTTCACGGTTCTTACATAACGATTCATATATATATATATATATATATATATATATATATATATATATATATATATATATATATATATATATATATATATATGGGCCTACATACACACACCTATTTTACACATGCACGAACATGCATGTATATACATAGCTTGTGAAACCTATAGGTAGGTGGGGGTGATCGACTGTTTTATTTGGGGTCTTATCAGTGGTTCCCATCTTATAAGGCCACCCCAGATGCAGCCAATAAGTAACCGTATAGGAGGGGTGACTTCTCTTAAGGGGAGAATATAATAGAATCGTACCTTCTGCACATGACTGCCGGCCTTTCAAAAGGGGTGGCCTCTACTGTAATGCAATTGCTGTAAATTGCCTTCATTTTGCTGTCTTCTAATTTTCGCTTTTTTCACTGATGACACAAAACCGTGAAAATCAAAACCCATTTAAATAATTTTTGAACATTGTTTGAATGAGAATAATGTCGAAAACAGTGAAACTTAGACTACAGTGGAATGTCAAAATTACAAAAACCTGTGAAATTTTAGTGCGCCAAAAATAAGCAATTTACACTACAGTAAAGCAATAGGACACTATAACATTTTGCTGTATGGCCTCTTATGTTGTATTGCAATTGGTTTTTATTTTTTAAAAGGTACCAGACCTGTTGGAGAGGCAATTGTAAATCAGCTCTTCTCAGAGCTGTTGACAATTCACACAGAGACAAGGAACATGGTGTCACAGGTACTGCTTCGACTGGGCAGTGGGCCCGTGGTACCTGCAGAGACCCGCCCAGAAGGGATTGGCTTGCCAGCGGATTCTTTGGAAGAATTGGGAGAACTGCAGAGGCTGGAGGATGAAGGTACAGTAAAAAGTTTGGTAAGTTAACCCTCCTTGTAATTCAACATGGCGCAAAATAACAGTTATATCATATTCTACCTGTTGTGAATGAAACATGCCATGTGTATTTCTCCATATACTTATTTTTCAGATCAACAATCTGGGAGGACTTGGGAATGTCAACGTTAAAGATACAGTGAACCGCATCATGAAGACACATTTCACTACCTATGTATCAAGGTAGCTGAATTGGTTGGAGACAAGAGAAAAACCAGGGTGTGTATTCTGTATTGAACTATGATACAGATGTGAATTTTTATGTCCACTGGGCATTATTATCAGAGATTTATGACAATATTGATTCAATGTAAACACATGTAAATCAAGTGTATGTATAAAATGTATGATTTTGTAAAGGCTTTGGACACACAGCAGAAGTTTGTAGCATCAAATTTTATATAATAATGCAAGATATATCAAGAGGCCTGAACTATTTTAAAGCAGAGTGGTCTGCTGGAGTTGATGGTGATGAATAATTTAAGTTAGAGGCAGGTCTTCCAATTACAATCCAAGGTCTCTGTCATATATCGAGTGCCAAATATTGGTTATCTTGTACAGGTTCTGTCCATAAAATTCCACACACAAAGATGGCCACAGACAGCGATATTCAGGGGCTTGTGAAGAACTTTTTTTCAAGTATCCTCTGGACTGAGATGATGGCAGAAATGAGATAGGGAGGAGGAGGAGGAGGAGGAGGAGGAGGAGGAGGAGGAGGAGGGGAGGCAAAAACAACAACTGGGGGACAGTGAAGTGTTGTAAGTGAATTTATCCATTCTGTCCCTTGGCAGTCAACCTTTTGTCAGATGATATAGTGAAACCTTGTTACCATGACACCATCGGTTTGTGAAAAAATGTGATAACTGAATATATCAGATCACTAACTTCTTTAACACAACAAACGTATTGTTCCTGAAAAGGAGGTTCTCTTAGTGAATTTGTCAAGTATTTCAGTGTCTTTATAGTCAGTTTTCACTGTACATGTACATATCCAGTCATCTTTGAAGCAACCGGTCCATCCTGTTTTTCCTAGATAAGGTATCTACTTTTGTTGATTTCATATATATTTATCAGAACATACTTATACATGGTTTAATGAAACAGGACCTCCTTTGTTTAATTATCATGATTATGACATGCTCATTGTATGAATCGCTAAAGATATTTTGGAACACCTACTATTATTTTCAATTTTGCAGGCACATGGGAGAGTTTTTGCTCTAAATGTTTTCAGATCCCCCCTCCCCCCCCCCGAAAATGTAGCGCAATAAAAATATTGGCGAAAAATACTTAATTCTTTGCCAAAGTAGTGTACTTGCCTCATCAGTATTATAGTTATTACTCTCGCCAACATAATTTGCAAGTATAGCGTTTTCAGCTTGTCTGTCCATTGGAGATGCCATCAAAGTGCCTCATGACTCGCAGGACACACGGAAATAAAAAAAATGACTCCAGCTGACTTTAATACCTGCTCTTGACCTGGTTACATATCTTGATCACATTGACCTCATTTTCCAGGACAGGGGACCAATGTATATATATATATAAGTTGGGGTATGTTGTCTCTCTGCGACAACTGTTTTACGTGACCGTCATTATTGAACATCAGTGCACACAAAAAGGCATGGCTATTTCAGATTGTTGAATCAGAAGGCTAGGAAGAGAAAAAGATCATAAAGTTATTGTGTATTTGTATTTCTAGTTTAGCATAATTGAAATGTAAGACCACATAAAAATGTTCATGCTGCTTTTTATCATTTCCTTAGTATAAAATTGATACGTACCTCGAAATGAAATAACATATTTGTCGCGCACAGTTCGCTGTGCGCGAATTTATTAATCATTCCTCATTTTTCAACATTATAAGGGCACTTTTTGGCAGGCAGTGACGGTCTGTTATCTTGTCAATGTTATCTTGCCTGCTGCTACCCGATGTATCGAGTCTTTTGATGGCGTCGGCCAATCATAAGTCCTGTTTTGAATACCCCAGATGAAGGGTGATATATAAAGACCTTCCTGGCTTTTTCGCACCCCGCTCGGCGCTGGCAAGGTCACATGGACTAATCAGTTTGTGGTGCAGTCATGTATCCTGTTCCTGCATACCCCTGGCCGGAGCTTGCTAATATCAGCTTATATTGTGCTATGGATTGACTTTGGTGGCTCACGAGACCCCTTAGTTCTGTAAATAAGAATATATATGTTTTTCTAGATAAATTGGGTATTTTGCGGAAGCATGCATCTTTGCGCCGCAAGCATATTTGTTTATCGTGTGGGTTTAATTTCTACATTATATACCGCGTAAACACGTAGATTTACGTGGAGAAAATTTGTTATAAATTTACAGTAAATTCCATACGAAATTATCATTACAAACTGGCTTCTTCGTATTATTGCCTCGAATGGTTTTTGATACGTTGAAACAGTCAGTTGTAATTATATATTCTGTGTATTAAATGTTTTAAATATCAAATATTTCATTTAACTTTATATTGATCAAATACACGTTGTTTGTGATTAAACGTGTCTTTATAATTTTGTGCACGCGTGGTAGTATTTGTGAAATATATGTGTATCAAATATAGATATAAATGTGTATTTAAAACGCCAAACATTATTGTAAAAATTTTGCTATGTACTTTGCAGTGCATCTCGACCTATCCAGCGCGAATGGCGGAATGAAGGTCAACTGACAATGTAATTCCAAAGTTTTTTTTTTCTGTACGCCACAATCTTCCATGCTGCTTTGCATTATTTGCTTAGTAAATAGATACTGTTTTATTGATTACAACAGGTGCAAAGATATGGTGCTGTTGTATAAAGCCACTTGCATGTTATGGTGCTGTTATGTCATTAGGTGAGTTGTACAGTGGCATCTGCTTCTTAAGACCACCCCTTCTGCCAGCTAGAAGGGTCACATATATATTATACAGCAGGTGGTCCTAAATTACATACCCCCCACCAAAAAAAAAAAAAAATAAATATGGTAATAAAAGCCAGGTGATTTCTCTGAGCAGTGGTCTTTAGTTGAAGGTATTATTGTATAACAACTTACATGCAGAAATTGGCATGGTGCTGGTATCATTAGGTGCACAAATGACTCCTTTTTTTAAAACGGTCAACTACATGTAGATGTATCCTTATAAAAAAAATGGTCCTGCTTTTTTATTTAAATCTCATTTGCTCTACATGGTGCTAACATGACAGGCATCTGGTTTGACAGATAACGTGTGCAATATATACTGTAACAGTCAGCTCACTTTATGTGTTGAGTGTGTCTAAACATATATTATATTTTTTTTATTTTAAATGCCAATTATATGCATGCAGCCAATACCTTTAAATGAAAACTGAACTCTGCCCAGTACCCAATTTTATTTAAGATTGGCAAACTTACTTTTAGTTTTTATTACTGCAAGCAGGGCATTGAGTTACACAAGGTTTGTTGTATTCCAAGATCAAGTAAGAGAAAAAAAGACCACCTCCATTGGTTTTATGTGAATGCCTTTTTTCTTTCTCAATAGTATTTACCATGATACATAGGACAAGCATTGATGTATCACTGTCTGTGAATGTTATCAATATTTGTAATTAAAAATATATTCCATTCTTGCCGTCATTAAACACTCAGGGAATTGTGTAAAAATAGAAAATTTCAGGCTTATTGTTACTGAATGTAACACATGCATCTACATTGACATAATCATTGTAAGCTTTTTGTTGCTTTTTTCAAACGTACTACAGCTTGATTTAAGAATTGTGAATATTGTAGCATTTTTTGTGATGATTAAAGTGAATCATGTTTATCCTATTTTGAGATCTGTTGTTTGTTTTTTGTTTTTTTGTTTGTTTTGTTTTTGTTTTTATTTATTTATTTTTTTTTTTGGTTGTTACACTTGAGTATAAACACAAGCATTGTTATTCTGAATGGGTACATTAAATAATATTATAACTTATATTACAACTTTAAAACAAAATCTTGCATGCAAAATTTTATTCAATGCACTAAACATGTGGCAACAGTAGAGGGATGGCCTTTCTGGGGCCCTGGTCGGGGAATGGGGGAGGGGATTAGTTGCTCGTTTGATTAGGCCACTGTACTCAAAATAAACGGCATGGTATTTCATAACAGAGGGCATAACTGTATGCCATCAAACCATGCCAGGCAAAATATATATTATATGGTTGTTCAGATAGAGCTACTACATGTATCACTTTGATTTCAATTGTAGTACATGGGGTAGCCAGAATGCACTTGAACCATTCTCATCTATGATTGTAACACAAATAAAGTGCCAGCAACATGCATTAATATGAATAGAATGTAATAAATGCGCCATTCGACTGGATCCCAGGGTTGTTGTGTACTTGTTTCATTCCTAGAGTCTAAGTGGAAAATAAGTATGTAGGTGGAAAAAAATACCTAGGTGTTTTGACAATTCGAAGCATCAATAATGTATTTAATTACATTTTATGGGAGGGTCAAAGATTAATACATACAAAAGAAACAATTGAGTGGCAATAAGTTGCCTGCCACCGCTGGCCCACCATTACCCTCTACTGGTGGCCCACTAAAGGTTTCCCACTGTTGGGCCAACAGCAGAGGGCCACCTTTGCACCGCCAATCAAATAGACGGTGGGCCACTGGTGGCTTACAGTAATGGGCCACTGGTACAGACACTGATGGCCCACCAGTGGACCACCCTTTCCAAGTTGTCTGGGCCGTCGGGATGTACATTGGGTAGAATCTTCGATATAATTACCTTGTTTCAACGAAAATCATTATACAATATACAGGGACACCAAACTTTATGCTGTTTGATAAATATTGTATATCTGCCATTTTACTATTGAGCACACCTGCGAAGTCCAGTCTTACAAATAAATTTACAATGAAAACTGCGAGTGGCACGTGGGAAACCATCCTTCACTGCACACAAAATAAAACAACATTGCCATATATTACATTTGTACTCGTATGTCAAGCAACAGACACAGAGGCTTGGGTAGTGTGCATCTGTATTATAATCTAAGATATTCTCATACTAACAGTTTTGTACTTTATAAAGCTTTACCAGCAAAATGCGTGTCTGGAGCATGTTATATTATTGACATTTCTCAGCTTCTTGACAAGCAAGATTTACCAGTAGACATATGTAGTAGATCAATCAGCTGCCTCCAATTTGCTGATGATTTGGTTATAATGTCCGAAACAAAAGAGGGTCTGCAGAGATGCTCAAGTAGGCCTCAATTACAAATCTACTGTGAAGAAGTTTGATGTAAATGCTTAAAACAAAATTAACTCCACGGGAAGGAAAGATAAGGATTTTGTGTGTGTGTGTGTGTGTGTGTGTTTTTCTTCTTGTTTTTGTTTTTGTTTTGTTTTTTATTTTTTTTTTTGTTTGTTTCTGTTTTTGTTTTGTTTTTAATGAAATTCTTGGCAATGCCATTATTTACATTTATCTATGTCTTAAACTTTGTAATAATGGTAACTTCAGTGAGGTTGTAACTGAGCAACAGATCAAGGTCGTCAAGGCACCATTTACATAAGAAAAGAGAATAGGCAGCGTTCATATAAAACCCTGCAAGCCTGACATGTTTAACCTTCTAATCAATCTATTGCAACATATGCTGCTAGAATATTTGACATGAAGCAATGAAAAACGTGAAAAAAGGTATAGAAGCTGCTTATGAGACTCTGCCTATTGGAAGGATGCCTACTAGTTTCTATCAGTACTTATCTGAACATGGCAAAGCTGGGAATGCGGCTGTGTTAGGAGAGCTTCGTCGAAAGCAATGTGCTACTAAGTACTGGGTGGGATTATTACAACATATGTCACCCCTTGCTTGGATGTGCATATGTAGAAACTGTCTTCCTAGCTCAAAATGTGGCCAGGGCCTGCATATATAAACTATGACAAATGCTTTCTCATTTTGAATTGGAAAATAAGACAACCAAACCTATTTAGATGGATCCATTGCAACGTTTATTATGTATTGCAAATTAGAATATGAATTTCATGTACTTGGTGAAAAAGCTTACAAATTAACAAATTAAATATACTATGTTTACTGGAAAAGGGGCTTTCTAAGGACGATTACCCACCGACCACATGCCGACGTGAACTCGACAAATTAAGAATCTTGGCAAACATGTTTACAATTGAAGCAGGAAGATCCAATTAAACTAATAACACAGGACAAATATGTGAAGGTCGTAACAACAAAGACACCAAAACTTGAAAAATACTTTTTCTCTTTGAGTGTTTGATGTATGAAACAATAAGGAAGTACTACTTGGAAAAGATATCCTCAAAATAAACAGACCAACGAATGGTGAATACGAAACATTTAAATATTTGATGACCAAGGGGAATTGTGATCTGGTTGCACAGTTCTGTTGGGAAGCAAAACAACAAAGGGAACCTAGTGGGGCAAAATAACAATACATGATCATAGCAGTACGTAAGTGAACAGTGCGCTGTACGCTTCTGTTACTCACTTATGTACTTAAACTTATGGTTCAACTGTTTGGTGCTGTGTATATACAGGTTTATATGATTTTTCTATTGTTGGGACATTTTGGGATTGTCCTAAATTAGCAGCTGTAAACGTAGGTTATTGTTATATTATCTTGATAAAATGTATTATTTATTTAGAACTCATGTATTCATCTGTTTCTCAGCCATTGCGTGAGGGCATGTCATACTGGTATTTAATTGTAGTTATGTTTGTGTTTCAAAAAAAGGCCTTTTCTTTCTATGAATTCTTTATTTCTCCCTTTCTTCCGTTCATTCCCAACCAATTTGTTCGACGTTTCAACAGAAAACTGTTACATGCAAAATCTCCATAAGTCACATAACAATACTTCAGTCTGGTGGTAAGTCTGAAAATAGTGCAAATTAGGGCCATTTTTTTTCTAAAATCTTGAATATCTTCAAAATTTTATTGGTACAGGTGCCATTTCAACTTCAATGTATACATTAGGCTTGTATATGCATTTTCATTCACAAGCAAAAGTTGTGAAATTTAAAGTTATGCTAATAATGGCACTTTAAAAGTTTAAATGTTCAATATCTTAAAACTATCATGGCAAAGGTGACAGTCCTGCCTCAATTAACAGGTTTGTGCTAAAGACACATCCAATAAAATACAAATAAAAGGTGAATAATTTTAATATGTGGTCATTAAGGCCACTTCAGAAGTTAAAAATTTGTATATTGTCAAAACTGTTTTGGAAAGAAATGCCACTCTAAATGAAATTCATAGGTTTGTGCTGTAGATACATCCAATAAACCACAAACAAAAGTTTTGCAATTTTAATTTATGCTAATAAGGAGCACTTGAAAAGTTCGAACATTGAGTATCTTGATAATTTTATCGGTAGAGGTGTAGTTCCAATTTTAGTCCATACTTGTAGGTCTGTGTGGTAGGTGCATCCAGTGACTACAAATTTCAATTCATGCTAATACGGCACTTGAGAAGTTCATTTACATAATATCTTCAAAACTATGATGGGGAGAGGTACCATTCCAACTTCCAATATACAGGGTTGTGATGTTGGCGTATCCAAATAAACACAAGCAAACGATGTAGAATTCTACTTTCATGCGTTTTTGGGGCACATCAAAAATTACATTGTTTAAAATTTTCAAAACTATTATAGGTTCAGAGGCCATTCCAACTTCAATTCATAGGTTGCTACCGTAGGTACATACAATAAACTACAAATACAAGTTGTATGATTTTAGTTCATGCCAATTAGGGGAACTACAGATGTTTAAATGTTGAATATTTTCAAAATTATTATAGTTAGACGTAAAATTCTAGCTTTAGTTCCAGCTGGAAGCCTTTTTGATATTTTGTTCTATTTGACGATATCAAATTATTTAGCGATGTTGCTGAATCAATCGGCGATATTATTAAATCATTCAGCGATATCGTTAAATCATTTAGGGATATCTTTAAATTATTGAGAGATATCTCCCGTCATTTAAGGATATATCTAAATCATATAAGGATATCACTAAATGCTTTAGGGATATCAGTAATTAAGACAATTTCTCTCTACTCCTAAATGATTTGCCAAATTCATAGCTTTGTTCTGCTGATGCATCCAATGAACTAAAAACAAAATTTCTAGAATTTCCATTCATGTTAATTAGGGTCTCTTTAATTATTTTCACAACTACCCTAGGCAGAAGTGCCATTCCAGATTTAATTCACAGGATTGTGTTGTAGATGCGTCCAATAAACAGCAACGAAAGGTCAATTCTAATTAATGCTAATTACGGCCATTTCAAAAGTTAAAACGCTGGATTTATTATAGATAGTGGTGATATTGAAACTTCAATTCGTGGGTTTGTGATGCAGGCGCATCAAATAAACTACAAGCAAAAATTGTAAAATCTTTATCGATGCTAACTAACTAGGAGCATTTGAAAAATTTAAGTGTTTGAATAACTTCAAAATAATTATAGTAGAGGTGTCAATCAAACATCACGCCATAAGGACAATACTTTTGTCTAACATACAGATTATATATATTATTTTGGCTTGAAGTGCCCGCGCACCGTGTTTGTTACCAAAACAATAAACAGGGCTAAAGTGTGCACATGAGTGTTCCCTAGCCCCCCCCCCCCCCCCATTATGCAATGAGGCATACTAAGGTGTGTAGCAGCGTTTTTTTCTAACAAACGTGCAACTGGCACTACACTCTCAAGCGTGGAATTTCCCAAAAGTATTATTATAAAACACATTTTAGTTGGTCAAAACTCTACATATTGAACATTTGTCCACAGATGAGCATAATACCTGACTGAGCAATAACTATTGAACAATTTGATTTTTACATCAAAAACGCATTTGGAAAATTTTCTTATCAACATATCTGGTTAGACATAAAATGTGTTTGGCGCAAAAAAATCTGCATTTTTCTCTGAAAATTTCACATTTGATACTCAGATATTTGTGAGACTCCTTTTTTCAGACTCTACTGAAATAAACACCTGGTATGCTTGTAACCTAATTTGGTTAACTCAGAAACAACATAATTATAGAATGTTTTAGTATGATTGAATATGACATCTTTATTGGCTGTCTACTCTGCACATACTTGTTCCTGCTGGGAAGCTAAGGAGTGGGAGTGTGCGCTTATTGGAATATGGACGTTAATAAGGAGGAATACGGGAAGTAACACACATACACACACACACACAAACACAGAATAAAATATCACTTCGTTTATAAAATTATGGATGTTAACGTGTTCACAAGATTTTCATATTTTGACCTCTATATTGCGTGATATTGTAGGTTGTACCAGCAATATCGAAATGAACTTAGATTTTTAAACACCCTTAAAGTCCTGAAAGTTTTATTCGGGTAACTTTAAAACTGTGAATGTTATTGCTGTCACAAGATGTTCATATTTTGACCTGTACATTACATAATACTATAGGTTGCACGACCAAAAATGATGTCTATTTTCTGTAGCCATTTTCGTTTTGGCAAGTTCAGTACTTTGCGGCAATCATTGTCAGTGTGCTAATGATGTGCTTGTGGATTTACAGACAGAATTTCCAATCCTGTACGAAAAAGAAGGGTTGGTTTACAAATGTAAGATGTATGTGCTCTTCGAAACATTTATGAATATTGTAGATTTTTTCACTGATCCATTGAGCTCAAAAGGATTAAGTATATACAAGGTTTCAAATCTGAGTGGTATGCTGGAACCGTCACTTGTATCAGATATTCTCCACAAATGTGGCCTTCTTCCATTTGGAGAAAAATACATTTCTAAACCCCTTCGGCATCAGATGTAAAATTGTCTAAAGTTTTACAAGCCTGTAATTTAAATTTGAAATGACCAGACTACTCATATATACATTTGTGTGTGGACGGTTGATCTCAATCTATTTCAGGCCTAAGGACCATTATCGGTACATGTACATGAAAGAAATTGATCTATGTACATACATGTTTCTTGTGTGATGTGCAACAAAGAGTGAAATTATGTAAGTAGTTATAAACTGTTGTTTTTTTCTCACAAAATGAGCAACTGTGGTGATGAAAACTTCCCTTCTGATGGGATAGTTCATTGCTTCCATAATTTTCTCTAGCAAATGTTCAGACAGTGCATTAAATGAACAGTTCTCCCAGTTAGGTACATGTATGAAAATGCAATTTTTTAAATGGGTGCTTCATTTGATAAATTCCTAAGGGTGATAGTTTTATTTTTCTGTCCTTTCAATTTTTACTTTATATGCAAATGACAGAGGAATGTGCCTACTCGTAAAAGGGGCTGATACAGGGTTTGTCTTATCTCCAACAATGTAGATACTGAAAGATGTTTAAGTGAAAATAAAGAGGCACTGATGTTTTATGGATGTAGCTGCAAGGGGATGATATTTATATTTTCACGTGATACTTTTCAGAGATTCAACACAGAGTTGCTGGTCACAGAGTTAAAAAAAACAACACTACCATTGGTGTATGTAAGAAATTACGCTTATTGGCATTGATATTATTAACAAAGCACCACAGATATGAAAAAAATTATGAATTATTAGGAGTGCATGCTTGACATACAGAAGTGAGTTATGTGAATGAATGACATGTGTGTCCAAATTTAAGCTGAACCTGTTGGAGACATCATTGCAGGAATCATATTATATTGTGTGGTTTTCCTATTCGGTACTACAGCAATATTCAAGTTTAAAGTACGTAAAAAAGACTCTTTTTCACAGATGTGTGTCATCGTAGACTTTATACAAGCAAAAGTAGTTGAATTGATGCCAAAATCATGGCTTATCAATGGGGAGTTGTGCAGGTGGCCAAGAAAAAAGACGCCAGGTGCAAAATTTAAAAAGGCCATCAAACCCTGTTAGATACCAGACAAAGAATGGCCAGCCCATGTAATGCGTGCATTGTATGAAACAAGTAAGTAAATTGATAACATTTCGTTTAACTGATCCACAAACAGAAAAATATGTTTGATTGTATCGGGTATTGTGCTCTTGCACGTTCTGTGTGACACCCTTGTTACAAGGGGGTCTCTCATAACATGGCAGGCTCTGTGGGCTCCCGATGATGGACTTCTTCCTATGCCACCTTCACGTTTAGTTCTATGTTTCCAAGTCCCCTTATGATGAATCTGTTCCAATATGTCAGTGTAACATAGTTTGTTCTGCACACCCATCACCAGCGTTGTGAAGTGAAATTGTAAATTGATCATTTTTCAATTTAGGGGGCTTATTGCATAAAATTGCATTGCTGTAGTGCTACGTTTATCACTGGGAAGTAATACTTGATGGGGAAATTTTACAGAGATTCAATTCAGATAATGAAATCCTAGACTAGCTTTCCCTTAGTGAACCTATATACATCACTTTTTGTTTCAGTTACAGAGGTGTACGATTAAAAGGTTTTATGAAAGCTTAGTTCAGATTGTGATTGATATGGACACAGCAAAGGTTACGACTACCGTATATATCCATTCTTAATCCCATGTTCATATCAAAAAACACAAAGAAAACTGTCATATGCTACTGTAACTTTAGATCTTCAGACGAATATATTTCCCGTTTTCCCACCATCTAAGCCATCCAGGCTGACTGCCGCTTCTTGTTTCACCCCTTTAGATGCCATATCACGACGTGGTGGCCCTAGACTTGGCCATTTAGGAGGCATGAGAGGTAAATATTAAGTTGTTCATTGGCAAGGACCACCCCCCCACCCACCCACCCCCACCCACTGCCCCCCGCCCCCAACAAAAGGTATCCTTCCCATGCACTAAGGAAGTAAAGTCATTTCCAATACATTGTCCTCCTCTAATGTGGCCACCAATGCAGTTGGGGTTGCTTTATTGGAGGGTACCATTCCAGTCTTTGTTTCGTTTTATTGATAAGGTCTGCTGGCAAAAATGGAAGAAAGCAAGGTGTCTATTTGAAAGCAGTTTATACATGAGTTAGTTTTAACTGTGCCGGTCATGTTAATCCTGATGATCAGGCACCACAAAACAGCAATGGCTTGCAACCTTGTAGTTTAGCTTAGAACGATTGCAATCACCACAGTCAAATAATGTTAACCATTTTATAAGACCGCGCTTGAGACCTTGCACAATATTATGGTGTTAATGTCACTTTGGTTATGGTAATGACACTGTTTAGTTCAGTGGCACATCTGTAATTATTTTGTAACCTGATTCCAAGTTTGTCAGAAGGTAAACAGTTTTTCTGTGAAACTTGGTTCCCATCTTATAAGACCACCCCAGATGCAGCCAATAAGTAACCGTATAAGAGGGGTGACTTCTTTTAAGGGGATAATATAATAGAAATATCATATCTTCTGCACATGAATGCCGGCCTTTCAAAAGGGGTGGCCTCTACTGTAATGCAATTGCTGTAACTTGCCTTCATTTTGCTGTCTTCTTATTTTCGCGTTTTTCACTGATGACACAAAACCGTGAAAATCAAAACACATTTAAATAATTTTTGAACATTATTTGAATTAGAATAATATCGAAAACAGTGAAACTTAGACTACAGTGGAATGTCAAAATTACAAAAACCTGTGAAAATTTACTGCCCCGAAAATAAGCAATTTACACTACTGTAAAGCAATAGGACACTATAACATTTTGGTGTATGGCCTCTTATGTTATTTTTTAAAAGGTACCAGACCTGTTGGAGAGGCATCTGTTGACAATTCATACAGAGACAAGGAACATGGTGTCACAGGTACTGCTTCGACTGGACAGTGGGCCCGTGGTACCTGCAGAGACCCGCACAGAAGGGATTGGCCTGCCAGCAGATTTGTTTCGTTAGGACTACGATTTGGATATGGTAATGACACTGTCTAATTTGGAAGAATTGGGAGAGCTGCAGAGGCTGGAGGATGAAGGTACAGTAAAAAGTTTGGTAAGTTAACCCTCTTTGTAATTCAACATGGCACATAATAACAGTTATATCATATTCTACCTGTTGTGAATGAAACATGCCATGTGTATTTCTCCATATGCTTATTTTTCAGGTCAAAAATCTGGGAAGACTTGGGAATGTCAACGTTAAAGATACAGCGAACCGCATCATGAAGACACTTTTCACTATCTATGTATCAAGGCAGCTGAATTGGTTGGCGACAAGAGAAAAACCAGGGTTGGGGGGGGGGGGGGGCAAAGCTCTGTTCAATTGTATTCTGTATTGAACTATGATACAGATGTGAATTTTTATGTCTACTGGGCATTATTATCAGAGATTTATGAAAATATTGATTCAATGTAAACACATGTAAATCAAGTGTATGTGTAAAATGTATGATTTTGTAAAGGCTCTGGACACACAGCAGAAGTTTGTAGCATCAAATTTTATATAATAATGCAAGATATATCAAGAGGCCTGAACTATTTTAAAGCAGAGTGGTCTGCTGGAGTTGATGGTGATGAATAATTTAAGTTAGAGGCAGGTCTTCCAATTACAATCCAAGGTCTCTGTCATATATCGAGTGCCAAATATTGGTTATCTTGTCCAGGTTTTGTCCACAGAATTCCACAAAAAAAGAGGGCCACAGACAGCGATATTCAGGTGCATGTGAATAACTTTTTTTCAAGTATCCTCTGGACTGAGATGATGGCAGAAATGAGATAGGGAGGAGGAGGAGGAGGAGGAGGAGGAGGAGGAGGAGGAGGAGGAGGAGGAGGAGGAGGAGGAGGAGGAGGAGGAGGCAAAAACAACGACTGGGGGACAGTGAAGTGTTGTGAATGAATTTATCCATTCAGTCCCTTGGAAGTCAACCTTTTTGTTAGATGATATAGTGAAACCTTGTTACCACGACACCATCTGTTTGTGAAAAAATGTGATAACTGAATATATCAGATAACTAGCTTGTATGACACAAAAAATGTATTGTTCCTGAAAAGGAGTTTCTCTTAGTGAATTTGTCAAGTATTTCAGTGTCCTCATAGTGAATTTTCACTGTACATGTACATATCCAGTCATTTTTGAAGTAACCGGTCCATCCTGTTTTTCCTAGATAAGATTTTTACTTTTTTTGATTTCATATGTATTTATCAGAACATACTTATACATGGTTTAATGAAACAGGGCCTCCTTAATTATCATGATTATGACATGCTCATTGTATGAATCGCTAAAGACATTTTTGGAACACCTACTATTATTTTCAATTTAACAGGCACATGGGAGAGTTTTTGCTCTAAATGTTTTCAGATCCCCCCCCCCAAAAAAAAAAATGTAGCGCAAAAAAAATATTAGGGAGAAATACTTAATTATATGCCAAAGTAGTGTACTTGCCTCATCAGTATTATAGTTATCACTCTCGCCAACATAATTTGCAAGTATAGCGTTTTCAACTTGTCTGTCCATTGCAGATGCCATCAAAATGCCTCATGACTCGCAGGACACATGAAAATCAAAAGATGACTCCAGCTGACTTTAATACCTGCTCTTGACCTGGTTACATATCTTGGTCACATTGACCTCATTTTCCAGGACAGGAGACCAATGTATATATATATATAAGTTGGGGTATGTTGTCTCTCTGCGACAACTGTTCTAGTTAAGCTTTAGGTGACCATCATTATTGAACATCAGTGCACACAAAAAGGCATGGCTATTTCAGATTGATGAATCGGAACGCTAGGAAGAGAAAAAGATCATAAAGTTATTGTGTATTTGTATTTCTAATTTAGCATAATTGAAATGTAAGACCAAATAAAAATTTTGATGCTGCTTTTTATCATTTCCTTAGTATAGAACTGATACGTACCTCGAAATGAAATAATATATTTGTCACGCACAGTTCGCTGTGCGCAAATTTATTAATCATTCCTCATTTTTCAACATTATAAGGGCACTTTTTGGCAGGCAGTGACGGTCTATACGTTTACGCATTTTGCGGCTTAACAATGTTATCTTGCCTGCTGCTACCCGATGTAAGGAGATTCTTTTATGGCTTCGGCCAATCATAAGTCCTGTTTTGAATACCCCAGATGAAGGGTGATATATAATGACCTTCCCAGCTTTTTCGCACCCCCCTCGGTGCTGGCAAGGTCACATGGACTAATCAGTTTGCAGTGCAGTCATATTATCCTGTTCCTGCGTACCCCCGGCCGGAGCTTGCTAATATCAGCTTATATTGTGCTATGGATTGACTTTGGTGGCTCACGAGGCCCCTAAGTTCTTTAAATAAGAATACATATGTTTTTCTAGATAAATTGGGTTTTCTGCGGAAACGTGCATCTTCGCGCCGCGAGCATATTTGTTTATTGTGTGGGTTTAATTTCTACATTATATACCGCATAAACACGTAGATTTACGTGGAGAATATTTGTTAAAAATTTACAATAAATTCCATACGGAATTATCATCACAAACTGGCTTCTTCGTATTATTGCCTCGAATGGTTTTTGATACGTTGAAACAGTCAGTTGTAATCATACATTCTGTGTATTAAATGTTTTAAACATTAAATATTTCATGTAATTTTATATTGGTCAAATACACGTTGTTTGTGTTTAAACGTGTCTTCGTAATTTTATGCACGTGTGGTAGTATTTGTGAAATATTTGTGTATCAAATACAAATATAAATGTGTATATAAAACGCCAAACATCATTGTTAGAAAATTGCTATGTACTTTGCTGTGCATTTCTCACCATCTGGAGTGAATGGCGGAATAAAGGTCAACTGACAATGTAATTCCAAAGTGTTTTTTTTTCCGTACGCTACAATTATGCAAGAACTGCCAACGTTCGGCAGATGGACGCTCGCCCGGTGGAGGGAAGGGGGGGGGGGGGGGGCAGGAACAAAACTGCAATGAGGAAGAGACTTAACATGGAATAATACTGGGTGTCGCCGTGCTGTCTGTCGTGTCTCCTCCTGTCATGTTCTGTCCCGTTTTGTCCGGAACTATGATATAAAATACAACCCACTGACTAGTGCAGATTTCTCCTCCTGATTACTTATCTGGCATTTGTACTGCTTTGTATGCTGATGTTAAAAGCGGGTGGACTCGCATAGTGAGACAATCTGTTGATCATGCCACGTGTTGGTGTCACGCCCGTGCCGGGACTCACCTGGCAGAGGTGCCGCAATCCAGGTACATGGAGATTGCTTACTGTATCTCCCACCAATACACATTATCGATGGCACCGTGTATTATATCTCTCGCCCCTGGTGTGTGCCGTTAGCCAGGTACTTTTGGCCGGGGACTACATGTCACGTCTCCCACTTGTGTGAATTTCTTAGCGGTAACAGTTCATTTACACCATACTTACCGCGAGGTGTGCCCGTGAGGGTGTGCCTGTGAGTTGGGCAAGCTGTTTGCCAAGCAATGTGTTGACGGCTGCATTGGTGGTCGGGCAGTGTTTTATATTTGCATAGAGTCTCACGTGAGTAGTATATTGCGGGGAGCATTGCGTTATATGTTAGCGCGTTACCTGTGCCGTGTGACAACCTGTTGACGGAAGATACATTGCTGTGCAACTTGTATGTCTCTGCCTAGGTTTATGATTGCAAATTATTCATATGTTGCATATTATATAGTGCCGTGATGGAGTGATATAAAAATACAGCGCTTCCAGCGTGTGTGTGTGTGCACGGAACATTCTGCTGAAGACACTAGAGAGTGTCATCATATTGCAGTTAAAAGACTTTCTTTGGGAAGGAATATTTCATGTGGTATCTCATGAAGGCAAGTGGTATCTTCTGTTATTTTCTACTGTTTCTTTTGTCCTTTTAAGTGGTGTATTATTCAAATTCTGCAGATATGTCTTTACTTGAGGCAAAAGAGGCCCGGCGTACGCCCAAATCTAAATTGACTAAGGCATATAACTGCTTGTCTAGAGATCTCATTAGTGAAGTAGATACTTTTAGTTTAACTGTGCAGGTGAATTCTTTGAATAGTGTATTTGACGAGTTTGCAGCCAATCATGATAAGGTGACTGCTTTGGATGAGGTCGGGGAGAGAGTAATAGAGAACCAGAAGTACCACCTGGCTTCAGAGAGTAATTATTTAGATGTGCTATCACGTGTGCAGGTGTATATCAAAGAAAATGTGACCAAAAAACCTGAACCTAAAGTAGAGCAGATGCAAGCTGATATGGTAAAATTGTTGAGTTTGCCAAAATTGGAATTCGAAACTTTTGATGGTGACCCATGAAAATTCCATTCATTTATGAGATCTTTGGAGATATATGTGGAAAAGCTCTCAGTTGATGACGATGCGCTCCTTGCTCGCTTATTACAATATACATCTAGTGACGCGTTTTGGGCCATTCAAGGTAATCAAATTGTAGGTGGCGCTGATGGTTACAAGCCTGCCCGTGATATTTTGCAGGAACTGTACGGTTCTGAGCATTATATTGTGGAATCATTAGTGAAATATTTTAGAAAAGCCACGCCTGTCAAAACTGCAACAGAAATGAGTCAGTTTAGCCATGAGTTGCGCAATGCTGAGGAAATGTTACAAAATTTGGAGGTCGTGGGCGAGGTTAATGCCCAGGTGATCATTTTTGACATTGTGGCACGTTTTCCAAATTTTGTACAGAATAGGTGGCGCAAGCAGGAGTTGAAACATAAACAAAAGTCAGGAGAGTACTTAATGTTTACTGATTTGGTGGACTTTGTGAAACTGGTCACTGAGGAGTTAAATGATCCAATTTGTGGAGCTGAGGCAGTTTCCGAGCGCTCTAAACAGCATAAAAAACAAATTACTGCTGCTGCTGCTACACATATCCCTGGGGGGTCTAGTAAGCATAAACAAAAGGGTAATAGAGGTCATGATGGTAACGGTGTAAACAGAACGCCACCTATGGGGGCCGGGGCACAGAGGCGGAAGAGGTTGTATGCCCTACGTGTGATTCCCCTCACAATTTATCACTTTGTCCTGACTTATAATGTTTATCTGTGGTTGACCGTCTTGCACTTGTCGCAAATAAGAATTTATGTTCAAATTGTCTGCGTGATACACACACTGTTGATTAGTGTCAAAGCAGCAGCCGCTGCTACGTGGGTCAAGAGAAGCATAGTGCCTGCCTGCACATTGACAAATTCCATCTTACACATGCAATAAGTGCTGGAGAAACATTTATGCCTATTGTTAAGGCGCTTATTGCAGGCAAGTCTTGGGTAAATGTGACTTTGGACACATTTTCTAGCAATTCTTTTCGCACCAAAGAGCTTGCTGACAGATAAGGTTTAACAGGTCCTACAACACATTTTACTTTGCAAACTATGGCCGGCACCGCTGCTTCAAAACCGTCACATGTGGCGTTTACTTTATCAGAAGGCGGCGAGAAAATGCATATGTCTGGCATCAAGGTGGTGAATGAGATACCTATTGTCTCTGCATCACTTGAGCAATCCATGTATCCCCATTTGGAGGGGCTTGATTTGAGTGCAAATATAGATTGTCGGAAGGTTGACATTCTTATTGGTCAAGATTTTGCTGATACACTATTCCCACTAGAGGCGCGCAGGGGCTAGCCAAGTGAGCCTTATGCCATTAGATATAAATTTGGCTGGGCACTTAACGGTAGAGCTATAAAATCTAAGATCAGTCATGTGGTTTTATGCAACTACATATCAACAGTATCAAAGTTGGATGAGGCTGAATATGTGCCTGAGGCTGAATATATGCCATTGGATAAAAGTCCAGATTCTTATGTACACCGCCTATGGGAGCTAGAAAATGAAGGCATGAATAGCAAAACAATGTCTATTGCTGACAAGAAGGTTATTGACCTTTGGGATTCTACATGTACCAAAGTAGACGGCCATTATAAGTTGCCGATTCCCTGGAAAGATCCTGAAGAGAAGATTCCTAATAATTATCACATTGCAAAAAAACGTCTTGACAATTTAGTTAAGCGTTTGCATAAGGAAGACTTGTATGATAAATATGACCAGTAAATCACCAAACTTCTCGATGAGGGATATGCTGAGGTCATACCTCTTAATTCTATGCAGAATGCATCTCGTGTATGGTATCTACTGCATCACTGTGTTCTTAACCCTAGCAAGCTGGGTAAACTCAGGGTTGTTTATGATTGTGCTTCTACATATGAGGGCCAGTTATCAAACGATCTGTGTCATCAGGGCCCTGACTTGATAAACAAGCTTCTTTATGTATTGTTGAGGTTTCGTTTACACACATATTCTATTGTCAATGGCATAACTCAAATGTACTCCCAGATAAAAATACCACTGCATTAACGTGGCGCATTGCGTTTCTTGTGGTACAAAGATTGTAATTTGATCCATCTGCGCATGTCCACACATTTATTTGGCGGTGTGTGGTGCGCCAGTTCAAGTACCTATGCTTTACGTAGGGCTGTCTATGACAATCCTGATGTGGATGCTTTGATAAAGGATACAATCTTGAATGATATATATGTAGATGAACTTGCCACTTCAGTTGAGACTAGATCGCAGGTGCGTAAAATCGTCATTGGTGTTCCAGCAGTTTTGGAGACTGGCGGTTTTAAAATGACAAAGTTTGCTATCAATGATCAACAATTACTTGAGGAGATTCCGGTGTGTTTTCGTGCCAAGGAAGTCCATGAATTATCTCCTGATTCTGTGGGGAAGACACTTCGTGTGAGGTGGAACATCCACGAAGACACCTTTTCCTTTACCATCCGTGATTTTCCCGATCGTGACGTCACGAGGCGTTCCATGTTGATTTTCATTTCTACATGTTATGATCCTCTAGGGCTCATCGCGCCGTGGTTGTTACAGGGTAAACTGCTTTTTCAAGAAGCCACTTGTCTAAAATTATCATGGGACGAGGAAGTTCCCGTTCAAATGTGTGGGAAATGGTTTACCTGGGTGCAGAGTCTCAACAAGACTTGAGTTTTGACAGGTGGGTAAAACCTGTGGCATGGGATCAAGGGTACTATGAATATCATATCTTCGCGGATGCCGCAACCTTTTCATACGGCGCATGTGCGTTTCCAAATGTATTAATATCCAAAGTGAGGTAACATGCAGGCTCATCATGAGTACGAGTCATGTCGCGCCAACTAAGGGTTGCACTATACCCAGGCTTGAGTTATAGGCTGCGGTCAAAGCTGCCAAAATATTGTCCATCTTGCATTCAGAATTGGATTTATCTTTTGTCCCCATATTTTTGTGGACGGATTCCATAATTGTCCTAGGATATATCACAAATGAAGTACATAGGTGCGTACTTTGGTCAAGAACAGAGTTGTTGTTATAAGACAACTGACGGCCCTTTTTTTTCTGGAGACATGGTGATTCCGCTGGCAATCCAGCTGATCTCTTGACACGCCCAGGTAATGATGTAACATCTAACACAGTTGAGTTGTGGAAGCATGGCCCGTCGTGGTTAAATGTGCACACACCTTGCTGGAAGCTTCCCATGGCTGAAGTGTACAGCTTGCCAGAGGACGACCCCGAGGCCAAGCCAGTCCACTCTACTACTGTTGATGAGACTCGTATATTGTGGGTTGAGAAAATATGCGTCCACTTTTCAACATGGGACAAAATTCTTAAAAGCATTGCTTGGATTTGCCGCTTCACCATGACAAAAGTCGGGCTCACTGATTCACGTGGCAGTCTGGAGGTACATGAGCTTGAACGCGCAGGCGTCATCTTAATCAGGCATGTGCAACGCTCTGTTTATCATCGCGAGGTTACTGACCTATCAAAGCGTCATGACCTGCAGCGTTTAAGTTCTCTGCTCACTCTGTGCCCGTATTTAAACAGCGACCAAATCCTATGTTTAGGAAGTACAACTGGGAATTGTCCCATCGTTTTGCCTCATAACCATGTTGCGATCCCGGCTTTAATCAGAAAAATATCATGGAGCCGTGCACCTGGGATGTGAGTGGACTCTCAGTCTCATTAGGGAGAAGTGTTGGATCGTCAAAGCACGTACTCTTATCAGACGCGTCTTAAAGCACTGTGTATTCTGTAAAAACATGTACGCCAGAACGTCTACCCAATATGTGGCTAATCTGCCTCCTGAACGCTTGGATACCGGACTCCCTCCCTTCACTAATACAGGGCTGGACGCGTTTGGACCATTTAAGAGCAAGGTGCGCCGAACCACAAGGAAACGGTACGGATGTATATTCATGTGTTTTAACACGAGGGCTGTTCACATTGAAATGTTGCATTTTCTGGATGCCAACGCCTTCGTGTAGCCTTAAAAAGGTTCATTTCATGAAGGTCGTTGCCATCAAAAGTGTTTTCAGATCGACGCGGGAATTTTATCAAAGGCGACAAAGAGCTTTGCCAGGGATTTTTAAGTCACTCAACTATGCCGTTTCTCCTCATGTTGAGTGGCATTTCAACCCCCAATTGGCCCACCATTTGGGTGGCGTTTGGGAACGTAGGGTCGGAACCATCCAAAAAGTTTTTAGGGCCATACTCGGAGGGCATAGTAACCTCACTGATGAGGTTATCGCGACTACATTCTGTGAGGTTGAGGCCATCAAAAATGGGTGCCCGTTGACAAAACTCAGCCAGGATCCGCAAGATCTGACTCCCTTGACACCCAACCATCTGCTAATTTTACGGCAGGGTTCCACTTTGCCTCCCGGAACAGGTAGCGCCTCTGACGTCTACAGAGCGCGCTGGAAGTTTGTTCAGCACCTTGCCTCTGCATTCTGGGCAAGGTGGCTGAAAGAATATCTTCCGCAGTTGCAAAGGAGGACAAAGTGGTGTGTTTAGTCTATGAACATCAAGACTGGGGAGCTGGTCCTGGTGGTTGACGTAGGGCTGCCCAGGAACCTCTGGCCTCTTGCCATTGTGGAGGATGTTTATCCAAGCTCCGACAGGGTTGTAAGGTCTGTGTGTGTGAGAACTGGCAGGACAAAGTTCGTACGACCTTTTACTCAAATTGCGAGTTTGAAAATTGACGATTAATTATCTATTTTGATATTTATATAATACACAATATTGTGTGTGTTATATCCAACATGTTGTTATGTTATTTGTTATTTTTCACGGTGCATAATGTAAATGCATGTGATGTTGTTGTGAAGTTTTTCCTCAGGTGAAATATATTGCTTTGGTAGTTTTAATCTGCCGAGTCATTGTCTCATAATATGAAGAGGCCTAGTGCTTAGGTTCACCAGAAAGGATTTATAATATTCCCTTAGCTGTATTTGGGCAGAAAATGTTTTTTCCCTGCAGCTGGCCTCTGTGCCCTGGTAGCCATACGTGATGTTGAGAGTGGCTGAGTAGCACTCCCCCTATTTAGCAAACGGCGAAAATAAGGCTAAATAAATCTGCAAGCATACACCAAAATATACAATATATATATATATATATATATATATATATATATATATATATATATATATATATATATATATATATATATATATATATATATAACATAGATACAAGAAAATTGTGTCATGTTTGGATTCTATTACAGATAAAATCCGCTTATCATGCTTTATTTATGTTATGATTGAAATTGATATTTGTATGGAAATTGTGCATTTATTCATGCAGTATTCTTATTATATCTATTTACTTCAGAACAATTATCATGTGTTCAGGACTGGGGAGTGTTGTGCACAGCGAACTGTGCACAAATTTATTAATCATTCCTCAAAAATAAAATAAAATTTTGGGGAGAAATACTTAATTCTATGCCAAAGTAGTGTACTTGTCTCATCAGTATTATAGTTATCACTCTCGCCAACATAATTTGCAAGTATAGCGTTCTCAGCTTGTCTGTCCATTGCAGATGCCATCAAAATGCCTCATGACTCGCAGGACACATGAAAATCAAAAGATGACTCCAGCTGACTTTAATACCTGCTCTTGACCTGGTTACATATCTTGGTCACATTGACCTTATTTTCCAGGACAGGGGACCAATGTATATATATATGAGTTGGGGTATGTTGTCTCTCTGTGACAACTGTTCTAGTTAAGTTTTAGGTGACCATCATTATTGAACATCAGTGCACACAAAAAGGCATGGCTATTTCAGATTGTTGAATCAGAAGGCTAGGAAGAAAAAAGAGCTTGAAGTTATTGTGTATTTGTATTTCTAATTTAGCATAATTGAAATGTAAGACCAAATGAAAACTCTGATGCTGCTTTTTATCATTTCCTTAGTATAAAATTGATACATACCTCGAAATGAAATAATGTATTTGTCGCGCACAGTTCGCTGTGTGCGAATTTATTAATCATTCCTCATTTTTCAACATTATAAGGGCACTTTTTGGCAGGCAGTGACCTTCTATACCTTAACGCATTTTGCGGGTTAACAATGTTATCTTGCCTGCTGCTACCAAATGTAACGAATTTATTTTATGGCTTCGGCCAATCATAAGTCCTGTTTTGAATACCCCAAATGAAGGGTGATATATAATGACCTTCCCAGCTTTTTCGCACCCCACTCGGCGCTGGCAAGGTCACATGGACTAATCAGTTTGCAGTGCAGTCATGTATCCTGTTCCTGCGTACCCCTGGCTGGAGCTTGCTAATATCAGCTTATATTGTGCTATGGATTGACTTTGGTGGCTCACGAGACCCCTGAGTTCTATAAATAAGAATATATATGTTTTTCTAGATAAATTGGGTTTTCTGCGGAAACGTGCATCTTCGCGCCGCGAGCATATTTGTTTATTGTGTGGGTTTAATTTCTACATTATATACCGCGTAAACACGTAGATTTACGTGGAGAATATTTGTTATAAATTTACAGTAAATTCCATACGAAATTATCATTACAAACTGGCTTCTTCGTATTATTGCCTCGAATGGTTTTTGATACGTTGAAATAGTCAGATTGTGATTATATATTCTGTGTATTAAATGTTTTAAATATTAAATATTTCATTTAACTTTATATTGGTCAAATACACGTTGTTTGTGTTTAAACGTGTCTTCGTAATCTTGTGCACACGTGATAGTATTTTTGAAATATATGTGTATCAAATACAAATATAAATGTGTATTTAAAACGCCAAACATTATTGTAAGAATTTTGCTATGTACTTTGCAGTGCATCTCTTACCATCCAGAGCGAATAGCGGAATGAAGGTCAACTGAGAATGTAATTCCAAAGTGGTTTTTTTTCTGTACGCCACAATCTTTCATGGTGCTTTGCATTATTTGCTTAGTAAATAGATACTGTTTTATTCATTACAACAGGTGCAAAGATATGGTGCTGTTGTATAAAGCCACTTGCATGTTATGGTGCTGGTATGTCATTAGGTGAGTTGTACAGTGGCACCTGCTTCTTAAGACCACCCCTTCTGCCAGCTAGAAGCGGTCACATATATATTATACAGCAAGTGGTCCTAAATTACATACCCCCCAAAAAATAAATATGGTCACAATAGCCAGGTGATTTCTCTGAGCAGTGGTCTTAAGTTGAAGGTATTATTGTATAACAACTTACATGCAGAAATTGGCATGGTGCTGGAATCATTAGGTGCACAAATTTTTTAAAACGGTCAACTACATGTAGATGTATCCTTATTAAAAAAACTGGTCCTGCTTTTTGGTTTAAATCTCATTTGCTCTACATGGTGCTAACATGACACGCAACTGGTTTGACAGATAACGTGTGCAATATATACTGTAACAGTCAGCTCAGTTTATGTGTTGAGTGTGTCTAAACATATATTATATTTTTTTTTTTTATTTTAAATGTCAATTATATGCATGCAGCCAATACCTTTAAATGAAAATTGAACTCTGCCCAGTACCCAATTTTATTTAAGATTGGCAAACTTACTTTTATTTTTATTACTGCAAGCAGGGCATAGAGTTACACAAGGTTTGTTGTATTCCAAGATCAAGTAAGAGAAAAAAAAGACCACCTCCATTGGTTTTATGTGAATGCCTTTTTTCTCTTTCTCAATAGTATTTACCATGTTTACATAGGACAAGCATTGATGTATCACTGTCCGTGAATGTTATCAATATTTGTAATTAAAAATATATTCCATTCTTGCTGTCAGTAAACACTCAGGGAATTGTGTAAAAATAGAAAATTTCAGGCTTATTGTTACTGAATGTAACACATGCATCTACATTGACATAATAATTATAAGCTTTTTGTTGCTTTTTTTCAAACGTACTACAGCTTGATTTAAAAATTGTGAATATTGTAGCATTTTTTTGTGATGATTAAAGTGAATCATGTTTATCCTATTTTGAAATCTGTTTTTTTTTTTTTTTTTTTTTTTTTTTTGGTTGTTACACTTGAGTATAAACACAAGCATTGTTATTCTGAATGGGTACATTAAATTATATTACAACTCCAAAACAAAATCTTGCATGCAAAATTTTATTCAATGCACTAAACATGTGGCAACAGTAGAGGGATGGCCTTTCTGGGGCCCTGGTCGGGGAATGGGGGAGGGGATTAGTTGCTCGTTTGATTAGGCCACTGTAGTTAAAATAAACGGCATGGTATTTCATAACAGAGGGCATAACTGTATGCCATCAAAATTAGACAGTGTGATTACCATATCCAAATCGTAGTCCTAATGAAACAAATCCAAGTCAATTCCGACCAAAGGCAATGTTCCTTGGTATGTATAGCTGAAACATATATAGTTCGTATTTACCCAAAAGAGACCAAAACGTAAGTGCAAAGGTCCATAGGGGGGAAAAAAACCTTATCTAGTTTTCACATGACAGAATGCAAAAAGTTTTGTTTGAAATTATAGGCCTATTTCAGTAAATTGGCTTGAACAGTTGTATCATTCATGCACATACAGGACCATACAATTTATGAAAAGGGACCAAAATTTGCATCACATCAAAGAATTTGTAAGCGGAGGTTCTTAACTTGTTGAAAATGTCTATAAAATTCGGTATTTAAAAAGGTACTACTTGCAACCACCATCTCAACAATGATCATCACCTATATAAGTCCACACACTGACACCAACACCAACATCAATCCACAAGAAATGCCCTCTAGGCCTAAAATGACCATCAATAAGAATCTAAACAACATGATTATATAATTCGATGTGTTTTAGGCATGTAGTTAAAGATATGATGTTGTTTTAAAGGAGATAAACTAAGAGTATTTCAAAAAGGAAAGTGTTTGAATTTCCAAATATAGTAAGTACATTGGTTCAAATGTTAAACATCAGCCAGAAGCAAGTGACATTAGGCTTCAAATCATTAAAACGTAGTCAAAAATGCATTACAATAGTCAAAATTTGTAAGGATAGCAGTCACATTTCAAGTTGGTTTCCAAAAGTATTTTTGAAAGGACATTTAAATGTTCAAGATTGAAATGTTCCTAAAGGTAACTGTAAGTATAACTGTTTTCCTGTAACAGTTTTAAATTTTTTCATTTATAATAAAACCATGCTATGCAAAATATATATTATATGGTTGTTCAGATAGAGCTATTACATGTATCACTTTGATTTCAATTGCAGTATGTGGGGTAGCCAGAATGCACTTGAACCATTCTAATCTATGATTGTAACACAAATAAAGTGCCAGCAACATGCATTATATGAATAGAATGTAATAAATGTACCAT